>JASDQU010372486.1:21494-58863 GCA_032191745.1 Picea mariana
GTGAGCATATTGATGTAAAAAATAAACAAGCACATCGACTCTATGTGAAATACATCCAAGACACACCTAGAAATGAATGTGTAATTTGTGAACATTTTCATTTTTCAAATAACATTAAATTCTTGAATGAGGAATTGAAGAAAATATATTTGAGATTGACTGCATGTGACAAAAGGTTCTATTATGAGAAGATATGTATTAGCTTCAAAACAGAACTTGTAAATGGGAAGTTGGCATGGTTTGCAACATTGAATGAGATAAGACACAACATTCAATTACCAATTGCAAACACACTGTCAAAACTTGAGGAGAGACTTGTGTCACTTAGAAATTCAATTGCACAGATTATACAATGGAGCTACAAATGATCATAGATGGCCTTGAAAAGATCCATCATCAGTTTGCATGTTCATATGAATATTTTCCAAAAGGCATTGCCACAATCCATGAATGAAACAATGACAATTGCAATTGTATCGAAAAGTCGATTGCAAAAGAAAAATGCATTTAGACATTTGTGTAAGCATTGTCATGAAAGGATTAAGAGAATTATGTTCTAGAATTTTATACAAGTCTATAAACATCACTATAAACAAAGAATGTAATGATATTTTCGAACAAGATAGTAAAAAAGGYGTAGAAAAGACAAATTTTGATTGTGAGAGTGAATTATGGAGATAGAATTTGATAGTGAGAGACATAGTGAAAKGTYGGTGCATGAGTTCATAGACTCGCAATGCATCCATGATTTGCATGAMAAGATTATTGAAATTGCACCTACTRAAGGGAAACATCCACTTGGAATATTCATGGACAAATATGAAAAAGAGATGAACTTTCAAACCCTATTCTATGGGAATGCACGTGATGATGATATTGTAAAGAGATTTATATACCAAAAATAGTGAAATGAGAATTTCTACATGCTAGCTACGATTTCTCATATCGCACTACAATTTTTTTCTTCAGAATGGTGTGAACAAAAATTGGCAAAGTTCTTTCTTGTGTGTGGATACGAATAAGAAAGGGACAATTATAGGCAATACATTTATTGTCAAAAGACGTGGAGTACAAACCAAATTTGGAAAAGATACTTAAATATGATATTGGATACATAGATTTCAAAAATATGAATCATTTCTCTTTATTACTTCCAACATATTAAGAAAAAAATATTTGCATTGATACAACAACTTGGGCTTCCAAAATTGATGCATCAGTGGCATGAATTGGTATGTGGATTGATAGATTTGTGTAGGAAAAAAAATAAAATCGTTATGAAACAATGGAAGACAAGGACAATGATTACCTATAAGAAAGGATCCAGTTACTTGTACTCATTAATATAGACATAGAATCAATGCTTTGAAGCAATCGATATGTTTGATGAAATAATTTTTAGGAATGTATCAGACAACTACATTGTGACAAATTTTAAGAATAGAGGAAGTGAGCATGAACATGGGTTTTTTGTGTAGAAGATGCACTGATATATGGAAATGACAGTGATTTGGAAATTGAAAACTTCTTTGACAAGTACGTAAACTGTGACACATATAATATGCATCCTGATATTTCCAAATTGCATAAGCATTCCCATACAATAATATTCAAGAAATGAAATAATTCACATTTCCTATACAACTTCCCTATTCCACCAATGAGAGTGATAATGATTCTTGAACCGATTGAGTTACCAGAAAAAGTTGTTGACAAAAAGTTGAAGTTGTTGTTTTCATCACTAGACCAAAACTAACTATGACAATTTATTTACCTTCAAAGACTTCTTGATGCAAATGAGAGTAGCATAGGATGCGTACTTTCTCCTAATACAATGCACACTTAAACAATCGACGGTATTCCTTAAACAAAAACCTTCACATATTTGGAACAACATCTTTGCAAAAGATATGCCAATATTTTTTAATGCAAACACAGATGTACAATTTGTTATGAATGCATATGCATAAACATGATATTGTGGTTCATATATGACTAAATTTGACAAATATATGACAAATGAATTTAGAAGGATAAACAAAGAACATGAAAAAGGAAGAATTGATGCTATGCAAATAATACATACACTTGGAAATATAATGTTGAATCTTCAACAAATTTCTGCGCAACAAGCAACCCATATTGTTCTTGCATTGTCACTGAATAACAATTCAAGAGTGTGTATCTTTATAAACACATCTCGAGTAGATCAATAACACTTTTATTGAATCCAACATTTTTATTGAAACAAGAGCTCGACGACTTAGAAGATGTGATGTGAAACTCTATTATGGATTACTATATTGAACGACCATGTGCCATTAAGAATATCTACCTTATTGAATTTGTCTCCAAGTACAAAAAAGATGGTACACACATACTGAAAAGGAAAAAACCAAATATGATATGATTTATCAAATATAACAAGTACATTGATTATGAAAATTTTTGTAGAGATAAACTATTACTGTATGTCCCATTCGAAAAAAGTGAATATACATTAAAGCATAACTGGCCTACATGGGATGTTGCTTATTGTTTTCATGAAACTAGTATACAAGCCAATGAACCTAACTCTATATATAATTTCAATCCAACTTGGGGTGATACGGAAAATGTGATTCAACAAGTAGACAACGATCTTCTCAAGGTTGATGGTACATTGAACCAACGAGGAACAAGCATAATTGATTGTGAATAGTCTGATATGCAACCATATATGCAATGTGTTGGAGGGAAATGTAGAAAAACAACAACTAATATTGGATTCCAAGTTATAGGCCACCCATTTTTTCTTGAAAATGATGAATATTACAGAGTTATAATAATTTTGAACATAGAATAACATACAATCATCAAAGACATTTCCCTAAATAAATTAAGGGACATGTGGATGATAGTGTACTTGTTTCTTACCAATGGAGCAGGAACAAGGAAAACCTTCGTAAAAAAAATTATATTCTAAATTATTATATGAATGCAAGATGAAAGTAAGACAATGGATCCTTTGAAACCAAAGGGATTGATAGTCACATATATAGGTAAAGCTTCTTATAATGCAGGTGGAACAACAATCCATTTTTCATTTCTAAATCCTTTCATCAAGTCCCAATTTGTTCCACTTAGTTGAGAAATGTTAGACACAATATCAAATATTTAAGAGGAACTACAACTTGTCCTCATTGACGAAGCTTCACTAGTTGGAAGTTGATTCGTATTTTTTATTGATAGTCAGCTAAGAAGCATAAAAAATATACAAAAAAAGTAATTTGGAAACATAGATATGGTATTTTTTGGTGATATTTATTAAGCACAACCCATCCATGATTCTCTTATATTTGAGCACCCTACCATGAACATGAAAAACATATCATATGACTTTTGGATAGATAGTGTGAAGTGCTATGAATTGCAAACTACAATGTGGTAAAAAAATGAAAGGTTAGTTGCAATTCTAAATAGGATGCAAACAAATAGTCAAACAAGAGAAGATCTAGAATATATCAACATGAACTTCATTTGACTTGCTCCAAATCACCAAGCATTCCCTTAATTGTTTTATAAAGGAAAATATGGTGCATTGCATAATAGGTATATGATATCTCTTATCCCTGGAAAGGAACTTTCATCAATTCAATTGACGAAGAGGAAGACAATTGTGGCGGTGTGCGACATTATGGATATGCATGGAAAACAAATGAAAAGTTTATTGCAATTGTGAATAGGATGCAAAAAAATAGTCAAACAAGAAACGATCTAGAATATATCAACATGAATTGCATATAACTTTCTCCAAATCACCAAGCATTCCCTTACCTATTTTATAAAAACAAATATGTTGCATTGCATAACAGGTCTATGCTATCTCTTATTTCTGGAAAGGAACTTTAATCAACTCAATTGATGAAGAGGAAGATGACTATGGTGGTGTGCAACATTATGAACATACAAAAACTTTTGGTTCGCAACTTGTTATGAAATTAGATATGCTTATTGAAATATATGCATGTCACTATGATTCATAGAATGGTTTAGTGAATGGTGTAGATGGAATAGTCAAAGCATACACCAAAATAGGTAAGGCATATTTTTTATGGATAAATTTATATGATCCACATATTGGAAATCAACATTCTATGAGTTTAGCTTCTTTATATAGCATAGGAATTTCTCCTGACCGGATACCCATATTGTACATACTTAAACCAACATCAACAAAAGCAACAGATCACAGGGGTTAACGTTGGACAATGTTGGATTTGATCTTGCTAGGGTGTTAATAGATGGATTGGTATATACAATATTGTTTCGTGTAAGAAGCACACAATATTTGTATATTTTACGTCCTTTGACAATGGATAACTACAATGTTAAACAAAATATCATTGTTGAGATGCAATGTCTTCACAATGATGCAAACTGGAGTCTATAATATTATTGGAGGTATGTGAAATTAGAGTCATGTATCTTAATTTTTTTAGTAAACACACATATTTTTCATGCACATATTAATGAAATAGCTAGTGACTATGATACAGTGCAATATGATATTTTGTGCATTCAAGAAACATATATGACATGGTCGATGCAAAATGAATAGTTTCCATGTTTCAATTGCCTCTAGAACTCTAATAAACATGGCATTATGATAATATTAAGAAAACATACCAATATTGGAACATATGCATTTTGAAGAACTAAATGTAGATTTGTTTGTAGCAAGAGTAACAGTCAAAGGATTGCATATTTCCATAACGAATATCTATGCAACACCATCTACAATTTTTTCCAGCATAGTGAATGTGATTGCAAAAGCATTGTGCAATTTATATTCTAAGAAAATAATAGTGGTTCTAGGAGACTTAAATATTGATGTGTGTCCATGTAATGAGAAAAAATAAAAATTGCAAAATTACATGCAAAGTGCGAATCTTAATTTCTTCTTGGAACAAACAAAACATGTACAAATAATGTTAATTGATCATGTCTAGTCAAATGTGAACAATGACCTATCAGTTTTTTTAATATTAAATACATATTGGAGTGATCATGTACAATTTGTTTTCCACTTTCAATATGAAATGCATATAAATCATAGTAAACATTAGGGTATTGAGTTGCATTGACATCGTAATACATATTTTCATACTCACAAATTTTTATTTCCTTCCCACTGAACCAAAACATGTTTTCATATTCTTGTTACATATTTAGAAACTTCTTGTTTCTATGTTGGTTCAAGAAATTGTGTTTACCATGACAACAAAGTGCCACATAACAGATTCTGATGGAATAGAAAATAAAACATGGACAATTTCCATTGCATTTGCATTTTAGTAATGTCCTCTTACATCTCTATTTGCATTATTGGATGTGCAATGAATCAAAACTATCACCTGYCATTAATAAAAATAAAATAGGGCAAAGAAAGAGACATGGAAYAAGAATTCAAAATGTACATATTTCTAATTTTATCTGTATAATATTGATTTTATTTTCATTTTTTATTTGTTTCTATTATATATTTCATGAAGTTTTGACATAGGGGTTTATTTTTCTGTTTATTGCATTTTTGTGCAGCTCTTTGACATCAAAATGAAATGGAAGAAATGCAGGAAAGCAAGTAGCTTCAAGCAATACAACAGAACAAACTCATTAAGAGACACAGAGCAGGAGGTATGACCATAACAATAATGCAATAAACACTTTATTTTCGTAAATTATGTATATTTAGTAATTTATATTCATAGTGCATGGTACCATGTATAATCCAAATTGCATATTGTATCTACAAAACATTGCTTGAGTAAGTGAAAATCATCTTTCCGGGTTATGGCTGCAACTTGAGACAACTTTTCCAATGGGTGGAATGGCTCCAAAGGTGGAAGATTTATTTGGTACACTTTTGTCCTAGCTCTCAACTTATCTCTTATTGTATTTTATTTGGAGCGACAAAGGATAAACGTACTTCATCCTGCAACCAAAAAATCCAAGCAGTTACTAGACCAAGTTCTACAGCTACAACTTGGGCTAGTTACTCGGGAAACTACAAATTATTAGGATTGGGTAATTGCTCCAACACCTAAGACCACAATGATCCTCATATCTCGTTCAACATTCTTGGTAACGAGGAATATTTGAACAACTACAACTAACAGAGGGGGAAGTTCCTAGAATACTGTGATGAGGTTTAACAAAGGTGTTGATCCATGGTGACTCTGAGAGAAGATTTTGTTTTAGAAATATGAAGTTTCACGGGACCATCAAAAAATGATTCAAGAAACTCTTTGTCTATGCTAAACATCTTTCCCTCAAACTGTAGGTTGGGTCCCCCTCCTAACAGTCGTGATCTCAGTGTCAACCAACATGCGAATGAGAAATTGAGGATAGTGTTCACATTTGGTCGATGATGGTTTATTTTTCCACATAGATTAGATGCTCGCACATTGCTTGAGTAACTGAAAATAATCTGTCTAGGATGTGATTGTAGATTCAGAATGTTTGCCAATGGGTAGAGTAGTTTCGGAGGTGGTAGCTTTATTTGGTCCACATTTGTCCCATCTCTCGACCTCTCTCTGCTTTTATTTTTTCTATAGTGACGAAGAATAAACATAATTCATCATGCAGCATACAAATCCAAGCAATGAATAGAACAAGTTATAGAGCTAGAACTTGACCCAATTACTCAGGGAGATGGAAAAGGATAACGTCGAGTAATTTCTCCAATGACCAGGACCACAATCATCCTCGTTTCTCATTCAAATTTCTTGGTAATTAGGAAGACGTGGACAACTAAAAATAACAGAGGGAGTGGTCCCTATAATGGAGTAAGTCAGTTCAACAAAGGTGTTGATCCATGGTGACATGAACAACAGAGGTTGCATTAGAGAGCTTTCATATCGCATGCGCTTTGTAGGATAATTCACATAATTGTTTCGCTAGGATAAGCATATTTATCTTGAACTATAGGCTTGGTCCCCTTCCCAAAAATTTCATTCTTAGCGTCAATCATCCTGAAAATGAAACATTTGGAGTACAATTTATCTACATGGACCACATACTATACATAATCGCATGACTATTAGAAAAATCTATGGATGCAGGGACTTTGGGATGGAACCAAAATTCCTAGGACAAATGGACCTAATGGATGGATGACTATTGGTGTTTCTCAAATGGAAAGGGATGGGATCTCTAATTGTGCATAAATGGATGTTGCATGTGAATAGTATGATCATGGAAATTTGTATAAATAACTGGGAAGAAAATCAAAAATTGGTTTCGACTTGTTCCTATTTTCCATATAGCTCCATGCACTAGTGTTCCAGAGATTATACCTTGCAATTCAGATCTAATTTGCTTTAATTTTTTGTTTGGAGGCAAAAATTTGGTGTACTATAGTTGATCCTTCCATAAGATGGCATCGTAACTTCCTGCATCCACCATACATGTGTGATTTTTATGGATCCGATTGTTTGATAGTTCACTACTTCCAAACACTTCCTGGCCCTTGGATCGTCCGTGCCAACATGTCATTGTGTCCATTCCAATGTGTGCTTCCCATATTTTGTCTTGTTGGTTGATATCTTCCAAATTCGTCGACCTATCAACTTGTGTTGTTTCCCTGTGTGACTGTAGTAGGTGTTGTCCTAGTAATGGATATGAAATTATACTTATTCTATGATTCACTATCTTATTTGTGTCCCAATTTGGTAGTATTCCTCATTGGCTCATGCAATTCTTTAAGACTTCACATTGAATTCAACTTGTATTCATCAAAGTTCCTATTTTCTAGCGTTCGATCCATGGGCTATTTTTTTCATCTAAATAGCATGATATTAATAAAGACATTGGAAGATATCTATAGGTTGTAAATTTTATACATGAAAAATAAATAGGATCATGTAGCTATGAAATTTGGAAATTCCTACGTTGAGTTGAAGAAAAGTAGAAATACCTAGAATCGAAGCAACAAATGTTGCAGACCCAAGTGCAACAGAGACAATCACATGTGAAGAAAGTATTGATGTGCAATAGACACAATTGGAAATGTATGTATATTAGAATGTAAATTGTGTAGTTGGACAAAAGATTTATCAAAATTGTTATTCATATTTCTTATTTTGTGTAATTGTTATACAATTATGCATCTCTGCAAGTCTAAATATTTTCTGGATAGAGAACCTGAACAATCACACAAAATGACAAGGAAATGATATGTTTTTCCCTGGTCAACACTTTATCATTTATATGCTAATATATCTTAGGTCAAATTATATCACGATTATAGTATATATTTCTATATATTAGTTGCAGATGTTTGAGACATATGAACACCACTTTAAACTATAACCAGCACAACACATGCAAAAAAAAATGTGTTGTGCAAAACGAAATCAACAACTATGATGCAAATGACAAGAGAAGAAATCAAATATCTAGAAAAACAATCTACATCAACATAAGTTGTAAGTATAGGTTCACAACTCTATCTACAAATTTCACATTATATATATATATATATATATATACAGTTTAAATTATTGAATTTTGTACTATGTAAATAGGTCCAAATAGGTTGAAGGTATATAGATAGTGGAAAATGCATATTCCACACCCTTTCAACCTGTCTATGAAATCTGCATTTCTCTTGGACACAATCTTCTTTTTGGTTTGAGAGAAATGGCATATGAAATATGTTTGCAAAAAAAATCGAAGTATTGTTTATATGTTATGTAATTATCGAGTGCATCGAAAGTTCACATTGAAGAATATAGTGTGGCCCCACATGTCACATATACAGTAAACAAAAACAATGTGGTGATGCATGTGCAATGAGTTTTGTGTTGTTTTCCATTTGTTTGTGCAGAAAGTAGAACCATAATTTAATTGTTTGTTAAATTGATATAAATGCTAATGCATAACAATATATACATTGTATATAGATGTTATATATATAGTTTCCATAGGAGAAATAGTGCATGCATGGTATATTCATTTTGGTTCCAAAGTATTTACATGCCATTGTTAACATTGCAACGTCCTTGTAATAAATTTTTACAATTAAACTATCTAAACATTTTAATGAACATTGAACTAGGTGTTTATATATTATTATTGTTGTTCTTTTTCACTAATAATAATATTCTATTTTTCCTAGATAGAATCTAGTGAAATCAATCTTCAATAACAATTATGATGTTTAATCATTGCATCAAGTGAAATGTCTCTTGTTTAGTAGCATCTTGTATACATATATGCACAAAATGTTGCAAATGACAAGTTCTTTGTTTGACATATATGCATATTCATATAGAATTTAAATATAAAACCTAAAACATAGTCAATTGGGTTATTTCACTAAGATTTATATATTTCACAGATTGTGCAAAAGTTTCCAAATTCAATTCAATTATTACAAATTTGGAAGAACTATACAATCTTTGAATACCATTTTTTCAAGTTCTTTCTGAACACAACATAATTGTTTCTACATTCATTTTTCCATTGGATTTAGTCAATTGTTTTATTCTATTATTCCAATGCATTTTAAACCCTTGAACACATGATAAGATAACTACCATAATTCATTTTTTTTTCTAGGTAATATGTTTCATGGTTTGTAAAGAAAAAATTTAATACAACATGGGCGCGATAATTTCAAAATAAATAGTTTATATTCCTATGACCCAGTTCATTAACGTGTATGAAATTACCAGCCAAATAGAATTGTAAACAAATAGAAACTATAATATCTTTTCTTTCTCCGCATTGCTATGAATCCTAGATTTACATACATAAGAAATCAATTAACATGCATCTTTTCCTTTCTTGCATAGGTTGAAAATAGAGCATTGTTTGAAGATTGTTTGGAGTATCAAAACTGTGGCGGGGTGGTACGATGATTTCTATGAATTCTTTGCACAATTGCTGGAAATAGACTAATCCTTGGTTGTACGAGAGTTATGCTTGTGTGAAACAAACTTTTCGAAAGTGAGAAAGTGTGGAAGGGAAGTGCGGAAGTTCGAAAATCTGTTTCAGTGTGGTGACTTGTATGAATCCACTACACGAGTATTGAAAATAGACTACGTCTTTCTTGTATGGGTGTCATACCTGTGCGAAATGTGGAAGTGTGGAAGATATGACTCTAGGTTGTGCATAAATGCAAAAGTTTTGATATCCACATATGCAAGTGTAACAATTATATGGTTCATCTTCATAGAAACTACTTAAAATAAATTCAATTCAACAATATTCTTAAAGTTAAACATATGCATAAAAGCATTGTGTTCTCTTTACATACTCATTTTTTATAAAAAAAAGAATTTACTTTAAATAAATTCAACTCAACAATATTTTTTAAGTTGAACATATGCATAAAATATTTTTTTTCTCTTTCTATACTTATCTTTTATAATAAACATTGTTACTTAAAATAAATTCAACTAGGTATCAAGAGTTAGTGGTCAAATCTTAGCATATGAAATTGTTGTAAATAAGTTGGTTATGATGTAAATTACATCGTTTTTCAGAACCCGTGCTATGGAACTATTGAAAGTATGGAGTTGCAAAGTGTGGGAGTCCAGAATCATGATGGGTCATATGGATTATCCACACAAGGATTCAAATTAGACTAAATGTTGGTTCTGCGGGAGATATGCCTATGCAAACATGTGGATCATATATCTATGTAGATGATATGTGTGTGCCAAAGATATATCTATGTAGAAGATATATATTTGTAACAATATTTTTTAATTTAATCATATGCTTAGAATCATTTTTTAACTTTATATATACTTATTCTTTAATATACGTATATACTTAAGTGCATTAAGATATTTAAAAATATAATAGTTTGGTGTTAATATTTGTTGGCTATTGAATTTTACAGATTGTTGGGATGATATTCAATATCAACATCAAGGTTTTCTTACCTTTTCATTTGGTTATATTAACTTTCATTATTTATCTATTGTGCCAATAACTCTACCCACTCTCCTTCTCGGAATTCTAACGTTTAGATACTTTACACTGGTTCCTGCCCATCCTAACCTCCAAACAATTTACATTGCTTCTTGCATATGATGACCTCCCTATTGAACACTTCACTTATTTATATTGCTTCCTGCATATGATAACATCCACATTGAACACTTCACTTATTTATAATGTTTTATTCCACATTGAATAGTTTACCATTTTTCTTATTTTTTACAAAGTTTTATGCAAAATGTTTTCACTGCAAAGAATTTACATTTCTTCCTACATATGCTAACCTCCTGATTGAACATTTCACTTATTTACTAATGCATAGTGCAGATATATTGGTCATATAAAACGCTCTGCACAACTGGTCGAATATTAGAAAATAAAATTGCCATAAATCAGTATTTTATCATGCAAATTACATCGTTGGTCAGAATTTGTGCTATGGAACTATTGGAAGTAAAAATTTGTGAAGTGAAATAGTTCAGGAGACCGATTCTTATGAATTATCTACACAAGGGTGCAAATTAGACCAAACATTTCATTTGCTAGGGATATGCTTGTGCAAACATGCGGAAGATATATCTCTATGGACAATATGTTCATGTTGAATGTATATCCGTGTAGAAGATATATATGCTTAACAATATTTTTTAAGTTAATCATATGCCTAAAATAATGTTGTTCACTTTATGTACTTATTTTTTAATATATGTAGTAAATGCATTGAGATATCTAAAAAGTTAAAAGACTACGGTTTTTTTTTTTGTTGATTATAGAGAGTTGTATAAAATTGTTCTATCAATGCACTATTATTCAAAAATTTCTTAGTCAAATTATGTTTAACTTACCCACTTTTCACATTGCGTAGAGTCTACACGTGTATATCCCTTGCATAGCTAGGACCTCACTACTTTTATTTTCAACCCTTGTGTGAAACATTCATCGTTTATGCTCGCGTAGTTTCCACTTCCACAATTTGAAATTTACAATGGTTCTGCACTAGCAATTCTAACCAGTCAGGTAATTTACATGATAACCAAGTCAATTATGGCACCTTGATTTGCTCTGATTTGTAAAAAAAAATGGAAGTTATTTACCACTTGTGTGAAGTAAATATGATGCTTTTATATGAATTTCTTAATGGTTTCTATCTATGAGTCACCATATTTTGTAAGTAACTTACGCATGGAAATGACCTTTTAGTAAATGTGTCAGATAAAATTCATCTTAAAGAAATTTCACCTCAATATCTCTGCTACCATCGTATCTCCCCACTCATGATAACCATAACTTATTTACTAAGTTTTACTCCACATTGAACACTATACTTTTTCTCGTATTTTTACAAAGTTTTATGCTTAATGTTCTTACTTGTTTTTACTTTATTCTTATTTTTTTTTGTCTTTGCACATATAATAATGTTGTTGTTATTTATTATATGAATTATCTTTTTGCAAATGCTATTCATTTCCTATGCATCATGGAAAGATTATTATCTAACATTTGCAAAAGTGTTGCAATTATAAGAAGCAACCTTTCATGCTAGTCACACATGTACTAGTTCTTTTCGTGCAACAACCCCAACACAATTCTTGTATAAAATTATTCTTCCAATGCAATATTCTTCGAAAATGTGTTGGTGAAGATCCCTTTAAGTTACCCAATTTTCACATTGCATGAAGTCATTTTCCATTGTGATATCCCCAAACTCTACACACCTATATACTCCTCATGTTCGCACTTTGCACATGTATATCGCCCGCACAACCAAGAATTAGCTACTTTTATTTTCATCCCTTGTGTGCACAATTCATGGTTGATTCTCGTGCAATTGCCACTTTTTCAATTTGGCATTTCCAATGGTTCCACACTAGCCACTCTAACATGTTAATGTTTTTACTTATATAACTAGTAGTTACAATTCTTCTTTATTATTATAATCATTTAACACATTAGATGCATAAATAAGATCAGTGAAATAGAGGCAATCATAGAAACAATAGATACACACTAATTATCATGGGAAAACCTCATATAGGAGAAAACCCAACAAAACTTCCTCAATATAGATAGATCAAAGAATGAACATATTATCCTCCTCTACTCCTTCACTAGGAATAGTAGTGCACCACTTGACCAAGAAATACGAAGAGATAGACCAGAAACCCTCCTTGACGTTACCCCCAGTTGCAGTAGGTTCTCCTCCAAGACTTAAGCACTGTAGAGTTGAGTGTGTGTGTGTCCAAATGAGGCACTAGAGTCTCTTATAAATAGTGGCATGGCCAGACTATAATTAGGTCTGGGCCAACCTGTCACTTTACCCTCTTAATTTACAATTAACTTTCAAGGCACAATAGGTATGAATTTTACAAAGGCACAATAGGGCCTAATTAAATATAATATAATAATATTATTCAACTCTCTCTCAGGTAGAATATTATTCGAAGTTACAATATTTCAACACTTCCCTTTAACAAGAAGGGTATTCTACTGACAAAATTAATAACAACTGACTTGACTCAATACATCATCAAGAGGAGGGGACGTCATCATCAGCATCAAGAACATTGTCAGTCATATCTATAGGTCATCAAAAGTTTTTCTCTTCATCAACATCACTAGAAACTGAAAATCATCATCATTTGCAACACAGAGCTGGAGTAACATCATAATCAACATCAACATGAAGTTGGAATATCAACGTCAATAGAACTAAGATGGAACAACAACATCATCAACAACACAAAGATGGAATAAAATTATCAACAACACAAATTTGGAACATCAACATCTATATGTGGCAACAAAATGAGATAAGTGTATCAAAAAAAAAAATATATGGTACTCTGAAAGACCGTCCTTACCAGACCTTTGAGATCTGACCAAGAATCATAAGATTCCATAAGATATAAAATCCTAACAAGATACCATGTGGTACTCCAAGAGACTGTCCTTACCATAACTTTGGGATCTTCCCAAGAATCATAAGATTCCCTAGGATATAAAATCCTAACTGATCTACCACTACTAACCAAAGATGGCATATACATGCATAGGTTTTTGGAAATATTGAGGGGAGGGGGAAAATCAATATTTCCCTTTTTCAACAATTAGCATTTACTTTGATATTTTATTATTTATACAGATCAATAATGGAATTTTATTTATAATCAATTATAAATATATAATTAACAGAAATTACAAGGATGCATAAAGAAATAGTGAAGCACACCATTCCTTTTTAGAGCACCAACTCTAGGAGACACAAATCCCCTTCTTCGGGGCACCAACCCTAGGAATCATCAACTCCCTTTTCTTTAGGCCACCAACCCTTGGAAGCACCAACTCCCTTGTCTTTAGGGCACCAACCCCAGGAAGCACCAACTCGCTTGTCTTTAGGGCATCGAACCTAGAAAGCACCAACTCCCTTAAATTACACTTAGTAAGGGATATGAATCCTTTTGCGCTCCTCCCATATACCCTCACTTCATAAGAATCATCAGTTTTTCTTCTTGGACTCTACTTCTATTTTGATCTTCTAATATGGACTACAAAGACACTTCTTCTTCACCATTCTTCGTTTCTTATATAGTCCCCCAACTGGTGTGAGATATGAAGCATTGTGTCCCTTTGTTTGGAACATCACACCTCTTCATTTAGATTAACAATAATAATGTTTACTTTATTCATTGTTATTAAAACATTATCGTGAAGGATTTTCAAGTTAGTGAGAGTGATTTTCATAAATCAATCACTGATATGGATCGATTTTGTTTTTAACTTGATCCCATGTCTCTGCAAATATTGCAAAAATTGAATTTTGCAAAGGCACTTCCTTCAAACCATTTACATGTGACCATATGTGTAAAGCCAAGGGCTTATTATATTAAGCAATGTTACCAACGATTCACGACTTATGATTTTGTAACCTATGACCGAGGGTTGGAACCTAGTCCTTCAAACTTCGGCCTTCGAGCAATTTCTCTCTTAAAATCATCCAATCTTCTAAAGTTTCAACTTCCCGAAGTGGTTACCTCTCACACGGATCGATCCAATGGTTAGCATGATTATTGGAACTAAATAAATGGTCTAGCTTCAATCCTTACACTATCCTTCAACCTCTTAATCCAATGGCTATGACTTAATAAAAGGTTGAGATGGATGACCATTATTTACTTCAGAACTTCATCCTTTGTAACTTCCAACCTATGCAAACTTTCAACCTTTTGGAGTACATTTCACCGAAGTAGATCAAATGGTTGATATTTGATCTTTTGTTATATGGATGATCTTGTCTTGTCCATAGGTTTCAAAAAAATCTATGGTCAAGACTTGATCTGCATTTGAGTGGACAGTTCTTGTCCACTTTGGAAGTTCGACATTTTGGGAATCCAGTCTTTGCACTCATTCAAGGGTAAAATCATGAAGCTGGGTAACACTTTTGCTTGTTTTATGACAAAAAAAACTGTATTTTCACAAGTTCTTCAACTTCTGGCATACAAAAGTATTTTTTTTATTTAGAATTTCACTTTACAGTAAAAACAAAACTTGTAAATAATTTTGTTATCTTTCCAATGACTATTTTTTAATTTTTTTTTTATCAAGATTTGATATGTCAATTTGATAATTGTTTAATAGTATGTTCGTTAAACATGAAATGAATGATAATGAGTTGTTTTTTTCCACAACAATGTATCTATTATTAAACTTATGTTTTTAAGAAATGAAATATACTGCAACAATCTATAGAGACTCTATTTTATTATGACTATAATTTTGAATCTAATGGATGAATATTATAATTTCTAGAATTTTTTGAAGTTGACCAAGTTGAAAACGTTGCATATTTTAAACACGTGTTTTTCTACACCTTGTATCTATCTTAATTTTTACTTAAAAGTAAAATCTAAAAATACCCTTTTGACGAGAACATTTTAACAATTATGAATATAATTTTTCCATAATTTTCCGTTGTGTATTTTTAGAGATAAGGTTTTTTCATTTCACCGAATCATATTCTCACCTAAAAATATTATGCAGTGATTTTTTTATAAAATTAAATAAAATTAGATAAAAACAATGAAAATGAAAACAAATTATACCCAATGAAAGTAGATTCAATTTAAAAAATGTTGGTATCAATTCTCAAACTAAATTCTGAGTATTTGTAGGAGTCTGCTACCTCCAAAGATGAAGTAAGATGGAGAGAATTTGCAATTTCCTGCAAACACTCTCATTTAAGGTTTTCGGCCGAAATATTCTTTCGGCCGAAATCTAGTTTTTAACGGAATCCAATAAAAATAAACGTTTCGGCTGAAAAGTATTTCGGCTGAAATATGCTTACCATGGGAAAATAATTCATCAAAAAAACATTGTACACAAATTTTGAGGGCACCGTTAAATTTGACATGAAAATTTTCGGCCGAAAAAAAGTTTCAGCCGAAAAAATTCCTTTTCGGCCGAAAAATTGTCGCTATAAATTTTTGAGACCTGATTGTCACGAAAGTGTTACCCAGCTTCATGATTTTACTTTCAACTCTTCCGGAGAAAATTATGTCGAAGTGCTTATCAACACTTCCATGATATGATAGCTTCTCATAAGTCCATGAGATAAGACTATGGGCTTAGTCACAAAGGAGCTTCACTCTTTGGGTATTCAGCTATTAGTTACTCTGGGGCTTCGGGCTACTCGAACTATAAGAAGTTCAATCCCTATGGAGTGTTTACCTATCGAATATGTCATAAATCTATGCTGACAACTTGCTTTCATTTTTTAGTAAACCTTACACTATCCTTCCACTACACTTGATCTAATGGTCGATAATTCTCCCGAAGTAGATCAACGATTAGCATTACTTCATGATTTGTGCTTGCTCTATCTTTCCACTTGAGGCAGGACCTCCCATTTCGAGTTGATGGCTTCTTACTCTATCAACAATTAGCTATTCTCTATTTGCCTCAACTGAATGACTCCCCCTGTCAATATTATCTCTCTACCTATGACTATTCTCCCCCTTTGTTTCTAAAAGGGTATATCTTCCTGACAAGGTCTCTCCCCATGTCATCTCTACAAGATGCCATGTATACCACTATATACAACATATTGTAGTCATTGTAGAAATTATTGCCCTACTAGAACACTGCACAATTGTAGATCATACTTATCAAGCGATCCTTGTACCTTTCCATTGCTTCTCATTGATCTCTAACCAGATGTACCAATCTCTATCCATGATGCTTCTCTACTATACAATACTCTAAATTCATTTGAGAGAATTTTATACTCTTCCTGTTGCATGACTCAGCTTGCCAATAGAGTGAAGTCTATCCAACTAGAATTGATCTAGTTGTCCATCCAAATCAAACACACATCAACCATCCAATACATATTCATATTTTATTTTTCACTATCCCAATCATTGTCTCAGTATCGGCTAAAACCTCTATCACAATCATTGTTCCTGAAACTTCATCTTCCAATTCCTCCTTACCCATTCTCTCACAAATGAATCAAGCATAGTTGTATTTATGCTTTTCCACTCACTCGATTTCTTTCCCACATAATAACTTTCATTTAGGGTTTGTCCACTTATAACCACTTTGGGACCAATGCATCACCATATCACATAACTTTAATGAGAGAATACATAACCTGAATTGTTCCTGGGAAAATGAAGACCTGCAACAAACTATGTTAGATCTTGCATAGAGATATACCTTCAACCCATGTTTCTTTCAAAGATACTAGTTATATATTTATTCATTTTTTTGTGCTTCAATACTTATAGGAGTACCAACAAGAACAATTTTAAGTGCTCTCTAATTTCTCCTTCCCTTCTTTGTTTCTAATTTTTTAGAAGGCATTTCAGTGGATCATTAAAATATCATTGGAAAGCTTCTAAGATCATCATAACTCAATTATTTTGGCTGGTCTAGTATTGAAAATTCATCATCATCGTCACTATTTTGTGCACAACAAGCTTCTTTATCCTTGTTTTGATAATTTTCTTTTTTTCATTTTCCATTTGTTGGGTAATGGATATTCTACTTGCATGACATTATCATTTTTGTAATTGTGTCAGATATTACTTTAGAAGTTTTCTTGTCTTGAACTTGATCTACTTTATATGAATAGATTTGATTATTATATTCCATATCAGAAGTTTTACCCACTATTCTCTTATTATTAACTTCATCAATTTCAGTTGCAACATATTCATTATCTTTATTTATTTGTACTTCAATTTTTCTTTTCCATATCTTCTTATTATGTTTGTTAGGGTTTCCTATATTTAAGGATTGCATTGGTAATCTACATTCTATGGTTTTATTACCATAGTTTTTGCATTTTTGACATTCAATATTGAATTTTTGCAAAGGATCAAATGAGGTGTAGTTTCTCTTCTCTGTATTGTACCTATTGTTCTTATATCTTTGGAAATTTTTGTGATTGTCTTGTCCATAATCTTTGTAGTGCACTGCCTTATGACCAAAATTATTGCAAGAGTAATAATATCCAATAAATAGATATTTATTAGGGGAATTCTTTCTGGTGATTGTATTCTTCTTGTCATTTTTTACTTTAGTAGGGAATGTTGATTTCTATTTATGCAAAACAATTTTCAATGGTATCATATTTTCTTTATTATCATCTCTTCTTAAGGATCCCTTTAGAGCACCTGCATAAGTGATTGGTCTTTTGACAGATCCTTGTGATGTAGAATTTGAGTCTTGGGTGCATCCCAAACTAGTTTTGTTGTTTGGTGACCTCTGACCACTAAGAATTTCATCCAAGATCTTTGAACTATTTCCAAATTTTAATCCCTTCTTTTCTTTTTCAAGTTCACTTTTTAGCAACTTAATGTCATCTTCTAGTTTCTCACATACTTGTTTTTTATCACTAAGTTTTTTTAAAATGACTTTTTCAATTTTTTTATCTTCCAAGAGATAGGATTTTAAATAAATGATGATATTCTTTGATTCATTGATAGTTCTTAATGCATCTATTTTTCTTGATTGATGCGATTCTTCAAACTCTTAAAGTTGTACCCTCAGTAACTTGTTCTTCTTTTTACATTTTCTTAGTTCCTCCAAAGAACTAATCAGTTCTTCTTCTAAGTTCACTTCTCCTTCAAATTCATTTTTTTCTTCATCATATACATCGTTCTTGTGAGTTTTCATTCCCATAAATGGAAGCTCTAAATCTTCATCTTTATTCATGTTCGAAGAGCTGATGTCTTATTTGGAGTAGAAGTTTTTAATTTTTTTTACAAAATTTCTTGTTGTATTGGTTTCTCTGGTTTTGGTCTTCTTCATCATTCTCCTCCTGCTTGGGATAGGAAAATTTGTTAGAAAAGTGGCCAATTATGCCACAGTTGAAACATTTGAAAGGTAAATTTCCTTTATATTTTCAAAATCTTTTTTAGAGCTTCTTTATAAAGTTGGCCTCTTCTACATCTCATATGTCTGACTGATCTTCATGAGACATATGTTCATGTTTATTCTTTTTTTTTAGATGATTTAAAGTTTGTTTCATCTTTTGATGGTTTTTTGATCCCTGTTCTCATCTCATATGCTGTAAAAATTCCATGAATTTGATCAACTTTGATTTTGTCAAGTTCTAGTCTATCTTCAATTGTAGAAATATTGGCATCATATCTCATAGGTAATGACCTTAGGATATTTTTTACAATAGGGTTATATGTACATTTTTCTTCTGCTTCTCTGATTGAATTAACCACTTCATCTACCTTATGAAAGTATTCAACAATGTTCTTTTATTCTTTCATTTTTAGATTTTCAAATTGAGTTCTTTAGTTATGTAGTTTGGCTTCCCTGACTTTGCTATATCCTTCATATAAAACCTCCAATTTGTCCCAGATTTATTTGGATGACTTAAAATGCATAACCTTCACACATATAGAATTTGTCAACCCTCCTAGAATTGCATTAACTGCTCTTGAATTGTCATTGCAAATTTTATTTCCTGCAACATAAGTGGGTGGAGTAGTTGGTGCAGTGTAACCATATACAATAGATTTCCATATATCAAAACCAAGAGCCAACAGGAATCTTTGCATTCTTATTTTCCACAAAGCATAGCCACCTCCATTGAACAATGGTGCTTTGTTGTTAGACATTCCCTCTTGTTGATTCATCTTCAGGATCTACCTTCCAGTTGTTAGACTGTGTTGAATGCACTCACTCTGATACCAATTGTTGGAAATACTAAGAGGGGGGTTGAATCAGTATTTCCCTTTTTCAACAATTATCATTTACTATGATATTTTATTATTTAACACAACAAATAAACAATGGAATTGTATTTAAAATCAATTACAAATATATAATTAACATAAATTACAAGATTTTATAAAGAAATAGTGAAGGACACCAATCCTTTTTAGAGCACCAACTCTGGGAGACGCAAATCCCCTTCTTCATGGCACCAACTCTAGGAAGCACCAACTCCCTTATCTTTAGGGAACCAAACCTAGGAACCACCAACTCCCTTGTCTTTAGGGAACCAACCCCAGGAAACACCAACTCCCTTAAATTACACTTACTTAGTAAAGGATATGAATCCTTTCATGCTCCTCCCTTCCACCCTCACCTCATAAGAATCATCGGTTCTTCTTCTTGGACTATGATTTTATTTTGATCTTTAGATATGTACTACAGAGAAACTTCTTCTTCACCATTCTTCTTTCCTTATATATTATCCCAATTAGTGTGAGCTATGAAGCATTGTGTCCCTTTGTTTGGATCATCACACCTCTTCATTTAGATTAACAGTAAGAAAAATTGTTTTCTTCATTATTATTCAAACATTATCGTGAAGGATTTGCAAATTAGTGAGAGTGATTTTCATAAATAAATCACTGATATGGATCGATTTTGTTTTTAACTTGATTCCATGCCTCTACAAATATTGAAAAAATTGAATTATGTAGAGATTATTCCTTCAAACAATTTACATGTGACCATATGTGTAACACCACAGGCTTATTAAATTTAGTAATGTTCTCAGTGCCTCACGTATTAAGTTCTCATAACCTGTGACTGGGGGTTGGAACCTAGTCCTTCAACATCGAGATTCAGGAAATTTCTCCCTTAAAATCATCCAATCTTTCAAAGTTTCAACTTCCCGAAGTGGTTATCTGTCACAAGGATTGATCTAATGGTTAGCATGATTCTCAAAACCCAATCAATGGTATAGCTTCAATACTTACACTATCCTTACACTGCTTAATCCAATGGCTATGACTTAATCAATGGTTGATATGGATTACCATTATTTACTTCAAAATTTCAACCTTCAGGACTTCCAACCTCCACAAACTTTCAACCTTCCAGAGTACATTTCGCAAAAGTAGATCCGGCGGTCAATATTTGATCTTTTGTTATATGGATGATCTTGGCTTGTCCAAATTTTTCAAATAAATTGATGGTCGGGAATTGATATTCATTTGAGTGGATGGTTCTTGTTCACTTCGGGACTTCGATGTTTCAGGACTCTAGTCTTTCCAGTCATTCAACTCTTCTGGAGAAAATTCTGTCGAAGTTCTTATCAACACTTCCCTACTCTGATAGATTCTCATAATTCCAAGAGCTAGGACCATGGGCTTAGGCACAAAGGCGATCCTCTCTTAGGGTATTCAACTATTCATGATTCTGGGGCTCCAGGCTACTCGAACTCTAAGAAGTTCAATCCTTCCAAAGTGTTTACCTACCGATTAAGTCATAAAGTTATGGTGATATCTTGTTGTCAGTTGTTAGTACACCTTACGCTATCGTTCTACTATGCTTAATATAATGGCCAAGAATTTTCCCAGAGTATATCAATCGTTAGCATTAATTATTGATTCATTCTTACTCTATCTTTCCACTTGACGTGGGACCTCCCGTCCTAAAACCCTTTTATGCAGTCTTATGTTGTAACTGCATTGTAAACCTAGAAATATGAGTGCTAAGGATTGTTCTACTCTTTCCTTTAGCTTATGGAAATTTTCCACATATGACCATTCCTCATGAGCATAGCTTAACACAAAGATTTTAACCTTGTCCTTTTCAACTAGCCCGGAGGGCCTCTTTCCTCCCTTCATATGAACAAGAGTTATGACCTCAACTCAACTCCTTAAGTGCTAATCGACAGTCTAATTGAATGGCTATGATTAAATATATAATGAAGATAGATGGTAGGAAGGATTGTAGAGTCTCGACTAGCACGATGTTTAATCCCTTTCCCAAATTCCACAATAGAAACTGCTTGTTGATAGTGGAATCGATGCCAATCGTTGATCTATTTGTAGGTGGTGATTGACAGTTTGTGTGGATTGCAGAATAAAAACTTGTGCAATAGTTAACTCAACCCTTTGATCTCGCAATGGTTTCCCTTCAATGATCTACCCTTAATGAGATCCAACAGTCAGGACTTAATCATATGTTGATCCGACAGTCCTCCTCTGCAACTCCCAGATGTGATGGATATCATATGTTCATATGAATTTTCTTATTGATCTTATGGTTTTCGTTGCTTCGGGAATATGTCACTTTTGATACTTTGATATAATCCTCTTGAATTGGGGAAGTTTTGAATATTTGTACAACCGTAGATCTTTCCTTTCTTGATCCTATGGCCTCTTTTTATTTTGGAAGTCCATGGTTTGGGAGTTCTTAGCTCAATTGAATTGTTTATCATCAAAGTAGGTCAGTCCTGGAGTTGACTATTTCTATGCAACTATGATATGAAGGATATCATATTTCACTGTAGATCAATATTTGTTGTGAATTTGACTATTTTGGATCCCAAGCCTTTGGCCTTGATTATCCTATCCTTTCACTTTACTCGATCAGATGGTTGAGAATTCATATGGAGTCACTCCTTCATATTAATGGTTGGGAAACCTTTCGAAGCTCCTACTTCAGATCTATTGATTGAGATCTAATTCTTCCCAACCTATGACTTCCCCTCAATTTGATGGTATTGGTTTGTCTTAAAAACTACATCAGTGGACAAAATTCCTCCTCAATTCTTTTGGAGTTTTATTGTGGGGATGTCAATCCCAATATCCTTTCTACAGTGCTCTTTTCTTTATGATCTTTGATTAATGTTCTTCTACACCCAATTTTTCATCAATGAAAATTCATCATAACATCTCATCATCACATCACAATGACTTCAACTGTTGACATCAATGAAAATATGTCCAACATAGGTACTCTAACATACCATCCTTACTAGACCTTCGAGATCTTCCAAGGGATGATTAGTCCCCTAGGATATAAAATGCTAACTGAGCTACCCATTGTTGGTCAAGATACGATAGTATCATCAACATCACTCTCCCTTTTGAGGGAGGTCCTTTAGGACTGTATTGGAAGTACTCAAACTTCACACGAGATAGAGGCTTAGTCAAAAAATCTGCAACCTGCTCATTTGTGCCAACATATTGGAGATTTACATCTCCCTTCTCCACCATGTCATGAATGTAGTGATATCGGATCTCTATGTGCTTTGTATTATCATGGAACACTAGGTTCTTTGTCATATTTATGAAACTTTGGTTATCACAAAGAATCATGGTAGCTTCCATATCCATATCAAACAAGCATGTCAAAAACTTTTGAATCCATATGGCTTCACAACTAGTGGAGCATGCTACAATGTACTCATCTTTTGTCGTACTGAGAGAAATATTGGATTTAATCCTGCTTTTCCACAAAGTCATGACTGAACCCAAACTGAAACAACATCTTGAAGTTCTTTTTCTATCTGAATCCCTTCCAACCCAATCTGAATTAGTATAGCCATACAATATGAATTCACAATATCCAATATAACAGAGACCACAATTCAGTGTAGCCTTAATGTATCTCACCACATTCTTTGAAACTACAAGGTGAACACATATGGGCTCCACTAGATAATGACTCAAGTTGTTTACAAAAATGAATATATTTGACCTACTATTCGTTAGATACATCAACAAACTAATAATATATCTGTATAAAGTAGCATTGTATTTGACCTACTATTCGTTAGATACATAAACAAACTAATAATATATCTGTATAAAGTAGCATCAAATAACTCCAATGAAGTATCAACTAGGAGATTCAAATTTGTCTCCATGGGTGTGGCCATGGACTTACATTCCAACATGTCAAACATTTTCAGTATTTCAACTGCATACTTCGCTTGGTTAAGGAAGATCTTCTTTGGGATCTACCAAACTTAAATACCTAAGAAATAATGCATCGGGCCTAGGTATTTCATCTCAAATTCTGCAGCGAGCTTCCTTTTGCAATCTGTGATGAGATTTTCTTCTCCAAGATCTTGGATATTGAGTCAACTTGCAGATATGAGTTTTCTTGTCTTTTACTTTGAAACTAAATTTTCACATAACATTGAACCAACCTCGTACACTTGATCAGCTGCAACTTAATTTTCACAATCATGTGCTAGCTCTATGTTCTTTCTCCAAAGCATTATCTATATCACTACCTGAGAATATGTCCTCTACGTTTTATGCAATTGTTCCTTTTGGAATCGAAAATCTACACCTGCAGCTGTTATTTCTTAAGCTGAGAATGACTTCTCTATTCGCACTGTAGTTGCTAAAATTTGACAGTAGCTCCTCTATTCTATCAAGGAAGCAACTTCATCTGAAACTGAATGTAGCTTTTCTTCTTTCAAGGAAGCAACTCAATCTCAAATAAAAATACTTCTCCCTATGAATCTCATACTATATCGGAAGCATTGTTGTTCTAGTTTTCTTCAAAAGCATTGAAACTACTTATTTGATTACTGGCGCAAGTGGCTCATCATATTTTTCTCCCTCTTGCTGGGAGAATCATCTGGACACAAATCAGGCTTTGTACATGTGTGTGTGTGTGTGTGTGTGTGTGTGTGTGTGTGTGTGTATTGTTATCTGCAACAAGTTTGATATATTATATCAATCTTGGAAGTCACCATTGACATCCCTTCTGGTCTTAAGGAAAAATCCATATCCCATTCCTTCTGACTAGCTTGCTCCTCTATCACTGAAACAAGGGAATACTCCCAGGAGATTTCACATCTCCTAGAAGTATCTGAAGCTACGATCTATTATTCTCTACTCATGGAATATGTCTGTCCATCCTAGAAGAGGTCTCTTTTTCCCATATGACTGTCTATGAGATCAGGCACACTATGAGTCTCCATGATTCCTCTGAAGCTTGAATCCCTCTAGTTCTATATAATCTTCAGAACCATCTTCTCACTCTGATATGGAACATCAATGCTATATGGCTTTGCATCCTACAAAGTGTCATGGGACCATGTTGATCTCTTCCTAGTTACTACATTGATTATGGGTAGGCCCTTCTGGCTCTACTAACTCTTCTTGATGATCTAAAGAGTGATCAACTTCACTAGAGGGATTTTTTTTTTCATATTTTCAGCCTTCTTCTCCTCATGATCTGTTTTCATATGAGATGTTTTGTATCTAGGAAAAGTAACTTCTTCTTCTTCTTCATTACATGGATGCATATGGTCATGTATACAACTTGGATAGTCTAGTCCATGTCTCATCTAATATGTTTCCTTCTGCAACTGTCACTATAGCTTCCTCAGGGGTTATCACATGTGACCTTCCTGGAACAAGAAAAACAAGGGAGAAACAACAGGAAATAATAATACTCTTTATAATAATAATAAAACAATAACAAGAACAATCGTCACAGTAGCTCCTTTAGAGATATCACTTCTCACCTTCCTGAAACAAGGGTAAAAAGTAATAAATGAAATAATAAAGAATGAGATAAACACTCTTCTAGTGTTGTGATCAATCATTCCTCCATGGTAACCTAGAAACAAAACAAGAAGTTTCTCTTGGAAGAGATGTTAGTTATATCTACAAAATGATTACAGTAAGAATTTATCTCAATAGTGCCCACATGCTACTAAGAATTCAATAATAAAACTTTTCAAAGATTGTTATCACAACTATAGTTTTTAGAAATTATCAAACTTGATATGTGTAAATTTGAATCTTATGAATTTAAAGAATCAAACCTGGAACCTGGAGTCTTTTCCTGAAGAATGAATGTGTTTCTTTTCTTCAAGGTCTCCTTTACTCAATATGACAAGTACTTTCTTCAACATTTTCTCTTGTTGACGCTTGAATCCGTTAGGACCGAAATGACAACCTAACAAGGATGTAAATCCCCTTATGTTTTTATAGAGGTGGTACTCCTCTCTAGATTTTCATGGGATTTTTAAATATTCATAATGTGGGACTTGACAGAAGTCCATCATAGTATTTCAAAGAAACATAAATATTGTGAGAAAATAAAAGGAATTTTTTTGTTTGTTTTATTTTTAAATAAATTTCTTGAGAAAGGATTGGGAATCACATGCTTCACACATTTAAAGAAAATAATCAAAATTTCCTCACATCCATCATAGTTTAAGATAAATATTTATGATCACATAAAATAAAAAAGAAGATGATCTACATGCATAAGAGAACTTTAATAGAGTGGAAACATGGGAAACTCAAATAAAGATAACGATATATCAACCTCAAATACTTTATATTATAAAAACAAGGTTACAAGACACATTCGAGATTGTTCCCAAAGTAGTTCTATTGAAATTTCTAAAAATATATATAGTTTGTTACAATTCTTTGAAATTTAAAATGTGGTTGTCTTAAAGATTGTGATTGGGGCTCCCGCAATCCATAAATAAAATAAATACAAGAAATAAGATCTTAGAAGGAAGATGATGGGCAGTAGAGGAACAACAAGACCTTGTAAGAAGAAAATAGGAGTTATAAATATTCAATTAAACCTTTCTAGTGAAAGAGGTGGAATAACTGGATGAAGGACTTGACAAAGAAAAAGAAATATGTGATCAACATAAACTTATTATGATGGTCTCTGAACAATCCCTTAACACACAAGAGAACTTTAATAGAGTGGAAACATGGGAAACTCAAATAAAGATAACGATATATCAACCTCAAATACTTTATATTATAAAAACAAGGTTACAAGACACATTCGAGATTGTTCCCAAAGTAGTTCTATTGAAATTTCTAAAAATATATATAGTTTGTTACAATTCTTTGAAATTTAAAATGTGGTTGTCTTAAAGATTGTGATTGGGGCTCCCGCAATCCATAAATAAAATAAATACAAGAAATAAGATCTTAGAAGGAAGATGATGGGCAGTAGAGGAACAACAAGACCTTGTAAGAAGAAAATAGGAGTTATAAATATTCAATTAAACCTTTCTAGTGAAAGAGGTGGAATAACTGGATGAAGGACTTGACAAAGAAAAAGAAATATGTGATCAACATAAACTTATTATGATGGTCTCTGAACAATCCCTTAAAAATATCAACTTGCTCATCCAACTATTTTTTTGTTAGGAACAATGATTTAAGAATCAACTTGGGATATTGGACTTCATTAGTTCTTCTGGCTAGGTCCACCTCCGTGAGCCTTTTGAATAGTTATTTTATCCTTGCTATGGCTTGTCTCCACACTTGAACAATCTTATTTAAGTTATTTATTTTTTCTTTCTAGCAGGGGTTCAACAACTTGATCTGACTTGGAGAGGGAAGGTCCTCCTCTCTTTGCCTTAGCTCTGACATGTTGAAAGCTTTAACACAAAAGGGTACCATGACATCAAGGTAGAATACTTCCTCATTTTTTAGGTCAGATTCTAAATATTCATGGAAGGCATACGCCCTCGAGCCAAAATAAATCATGTTCTTTGAAATTTCCCAAGCTTCTGTGATTAGTGCCATTCTTTTCTTGATATTAATATCCACATAGCTCCTGGCTGATGTGAGTAATATTGAGGATCCTTTTGATTTAGAAGCGGGTGTGGTGGCTCCAAAAAATTCCAAAGGGATGATAAGAAATGGAAGAGGCATCAAAGTATCTTCTAGTTCATTAATTCTTTCCTTTAACCTTATATTTTCTTCTTCGCGATCACCAATGGATTCTTCCAAAGCATCGTCGGTTTCTCTATGGATTTTGGAAATCTAGGAAGGTCGAATATTTCTTAGGTTAACCTCTTAACGAGATTTCCATTTTTTGTTCTTCACATCACTTTTCTCAACAATCAATTTCTTAGATTTGTTTTCAAACATAGCACTCTGAAATACAAATGACTCTTCTTCATCGAAGGTCTCATTCTCAACAATTTCCAATGAAGGATTCCGGTGGACCGTGCCTCCTAGTTGATCAATATTAGGAAACATTTTATCTATGTCAGCCTCGATATCCATATCTTATAGGGAGAATTTGTTGATGTCACTTTCGATGCGATGCTCTTCTTATTCTTGTACAATATTCTTCCTCTTCTTCCCCGGAGGGAGTTTATGTGAGATTTCAATTTTTCATGGAGGGGGGTTCTTGTCTCCTCCTCCACTTGAACTACTATCGATCACTTTTATAGATAGGTGGGCCACTAGAGCATGGATTCGAGATGTTTTAGTCTTTGGAGTAACATTTAGGGACTGGACACTCTTCTCGATAGGACCCTTTGCTTTCTGTTTCTAAAATTCATTGGTATTGAGTACTTGTCTCCAAGTCACCAAGAGCGTGAGTAAGAGTGCCCAAGTTATTATCTTCTTATTCTCCTAGAAAAATGTGGATAAATGAGTTGCTAAAACCCACTATTAACATATGTTCCAAAAAAAAATCGTTAGGGTCAAACCCTTTTATCTCTTCAGCATACTTGAGTTTCAGGTTGTAGAAGTGGTTTGCAAATTCATCAATTTTGCTCATGTTTCTAAAGACAAAGTCGCCAATTTTCCAAGCCCAAAGTATGAATTTATTTTTTCATTTGTCATGAAAAAAGTGCATCTATAAATTATATTTCCTTGCAACTTCTATAATGAACATTCTGTCGGATATATGGCATGGAAGGAAGGATGGATTTTCCTTAGAACTGAAAATCCTCATAAGATTGTAATTCTCCATTTTTTCCAAGGTCCCCTTTTTATCCAGGAATTTACTTTCCTGGGTAGATATTCTTGGGGTATCTTTTCCAAACAACAATACTTTAAAAACTGAGACAAATTTGTTGAAAACTTCAAAAAAATGCAAGGAAGCTTTGTGCCTCCACAATGCCTGGTACCAAAAGGTCACGGGATCAAATTCCCAATTCACCTTCTTGCAGATAGAAAATTTAGGAAATTGATAGCAATGTGCTATCACAAAAACCAAATAAGAAGCCATAAATAATTTCTTATCCTTTTTATACTTAGACAATTGGGAAGATATTTCAATGGAAATCATCTTTCCCCAATCGAAAATGGCCTACTCCTTGACAGTAAAATATAAGATATAAAGAATCATATGGGAAATGTTGGAAGTATTTTCTTGGTCGGTCAGTCTAGTGAATAACCAAGCAATTTCCTAAAAGGGGTTTTTGAACGAGTTGAATGGAAACCTAACAATATCTTCAGGGATGGTTGCAGGATTCTCCAAAAATTTAGACAAGAGGTCCAGGCCATTTACATGCTTTTTCAAGAAGTATCTGCAATCTTCACCTTTGAAGGTAAGTGTTGGCTCTAGGATTTTTAACATTTTATGGAATACTTGAGGTCAAAGAGAGATGGGAGAATGGTCTTGGAGTTTAATTATCCACTGACTTGGTATATATTTCTCAGCACACCAGACGACCAATTCCTTGTTGTTGAAAACCTCAGGAACACAGCCCGCATGAGCAATTATGGACTTCCAAATTACTTCCTTCTGAGAAGAAGGGGATGAATAGTAATAATACGCTCTAGACCACCAAAAGTTCGGGTCCTCACATACAAAAAATTTCAAAGTATCTCCACAAAAACGTTGTCGAGTTGTTGCTTCCATAAGTTGATGAGAGAGTTCTCTTAATCCATATAATATTTGAAATGAGCGCTTGAGAGATATAATATAATATTTCACAAATTGTGCTTTAATGTGGTTTTAATAAGAAATATTATCAAGCCCCTCACTTATTAATGATCATATTTACAAGACTTGCATGATGAATTATTAGAATTAAACCATACTAAATGAATATTGGTAATTTGGGAATGATGAGAGCACTTAGGATTTGGGAATTTTGTGAACTCGCCAACCCGAGAACCTGAGAACCTACCATTACAGAAGGTTGAAAATTGGCTAAGTATTGTAATAAGTCCAATCGGACTCAATATAGGAAAGATGAGATACTTAGGATCTCAGGGAGTCTGATGGTCAAAATGTATATCGCAAATCATTTGGGTACAAAATGTATGTCGCGGAACATGGGATATGAAATCTTGAAAATCGCTAACCCAAGAACCCGTGATTGGATAAATGGTTAAGTATAGAATGATACAACGGTCAGTTGGACTCATGATATGGGAATAGAAAGTGAGAACCCACAAGTTTTCCAACCCGTGAACTCGCCATTTTTGGAAAAACAACTAAGTATAGTAACTAGAAATGGATAATAGAAGGGAGAAAGGAAAAGGTGAATTTGGGTAAGTATAGAAGAAGGAGAAGAAATGGACAAAATAAATAATAAAAATAGAGAAGGGGACGGAAATTTCGGAAGCAGAAATTGATCTCAACAAATGGCTCCAACTTTGGTATGATAACCCCCCGTGGGTTGTCAATAATCCAGATCCTTTCATGACCAGGTGCTTCTACCCATTAGGTTATGGAGTCAGAGTAAGTATATACAAACTAAAAAATAAAATTATGTACAATGAGAATGAGAAAGTATTAGGAGAACAAACATTTCAAATGTATCCCATTGACAGAAAGCATTAATATTTTACCCTTCATGTCTTGGAGCATATAAAATTTAGAACCCAAGATCTTCTTGATGACATATGGTCTGATCCAGAGTGCTTTGAAATTTGTATGCATCGACGATTTCTCCTTGGCCTTTCTCCAAAGTAACACTAGCTCTCCCTTCTGGAAATTATTTACATTTGTGCTCTGATCAAAATATATTTTGACACTCTATTGCCTCAGAGAAGCTCTTCGCTCTTCTTCCAATTTCAACAACTGGTTGATTCTCCTTTGGATGGGTGAAATTTATTCTATATCTTCTGTATTAACCATGAAAGTCAATGGATTGAGTTCGAGGATAATTGGCATCTTCGTTTCTTTCCCATAAAAAAATACATATGGGGGCATCCTAATTCTATTCTCTGGGGTCATTATCTCACCCATAATGCATCTGCCAGCTTTAGATGCCAATTCCTTTGGTTCTTGTCAATGGTTTTCTTTAGTATCTGAAAAAATGTTTTACTTGTAGATTCAACAAGGCCATTACCTTGTGGATAATAATTCTATGATTGACCCATGATGATTCCATATTCTTCACAAAACTCCATAAAATTTGAACCGATGAAATCGAACCATTGTGTAACATCCCGCTCTTGTGCACTTAAAAACTTATTCTTTGAGGACACTTGCTCGCAAGTGATCTGGATTTTTTATGATGATAAAACATTTATCCTTCATTATGATGCGTTAAGATAGATGACAGGATGTTTTTACTACTTTGATGTAGACAGGTGCTGCTGACTCAGTTTCATTGAGTGTGCAGGGTTTCGGACCTTGAGGATGCAGAGGCATCGGTGGAACCCCCTTGGACTCCATATTGAGTCAGGGAGTGTGTTATTTGGGTTGATTCATTTATGGTGATATTGCTTTGTTTTGATGATATGATATTGATTTTATGATATGTTTTTGACATTCTGACACGATGGTTGATGATGTAGGCTGACGATAGCTTGCCGACCAGAATCACATATGGAGTAAAGGGGCCACACATGATTTCCAGAGAGGTTGAGGGAGAGGTGTGGACAACAACACTACCACAGCCTACTAGCACTCCCGCTGTGGCTCAAACTGTAGGTTAACGATTACCTAGCTCGAGAGGATCCACGATGCCGTGAGGGAAGACTGTGAAAGTCGCTCACGATGATTCTAAGGGGTGCGCAATAAGGCAGGGGGCCTTATTCCTTAGAGCCCTTAGTCTCCCACAAGTTCACCCGGCGGAGTGTTGACTCCAAGGGTTATAGATATCTACCAATCAGTCAGGTCGGCGAGTGGCACCCTTGGAGCACGTGGTGCATCCTGAAGGGCACGCCGCGCAAAAGAAACACAAGTTGGCGAGTGGCACCCTTGGAGCACGTGGTGCATCCTGAAGGGCACGTCGCGCAACAGAAGAAAATGAGGCGAGTGGCACCCTTGGAGCACGTAGTGCGTCCTGAAGGGCACGTCGCATTGATGACGATGATGAGACAACCTAGATGACCCTAAGACCTTAATGCCTTAAGAAATTCTCAAAACGACTCCCCTAATGAATTGTCACCCAGTTCCAATCTAAACCTAAATTTAAAACATCTCAAAGATAAAATTTTGATAAGCCCTAAGAAAAGATCCTACAAAAATAAACATAAGGGCGTCGTATTTGCTACTGGTTCCAGCATCTTATAATGTATTTATTTTCGGAATGCCCTATCTCGTTATTCAGTTTTCATGCTGCTTAAAAACCGTCGATGGAACATAGGCTCTTCCACTCGCCCTTGGCGTGCTCTTGCCACTTGTATTAGATGAGCTCCTAAACACTAGAATCTGGGATGATCAGCTATTGAAATGCTTGCGAGAATTGATTCTCTGTGTTAGCAAATGTAGTGATTAAAGTTGTAAATATTTTTCTGTTATTAAACTTGTAAATAAATGGCCACTATGAAACTTGTCAATAAATAGCTATGATTTCTACTAACTAGATTCGTACGTATATACGACTTTGCAGCTGGCTACCTTGAACGCTTCAATTAGTGACATCTTCTCTATTTTCTATGTTGTTTTCTAGGTTACAATTCTGACATTTCCTGAGGTGTCTTCAATTTTATGCGTATCATGTTTAATGGCAACCTCTCAGAACTGTCAATATATTGCCAGACTTATTGTTCCTGGGCTATTCTTAGTTGTAGACATTGTAAATACTACAAATTGCTAAAAGGGTCCACCTGGTAAGTTTTTTTTTTCTAGCTATAAGTGTCCTACCAAGCCAATGTAAATTTTGTTTTCCAACAATAAGAGTCCTACCAAGCAAAGGGTGCCAAGCTTGAGCTGGGTTCAGAACCCATGAAAGGATATATATATATCCAGGCAAGCAATTTCCCTCCATACTGATTAGGAGAAGTATCTTATATGGTTCCTTATTGCCTATATTGTCTAACACTCATTTAAATCTTCCAGACTTTTCTCTATTACATTTCATTTCAGTGTCATACATTTGGAGACCAATTCAAAATTGTGTTCTGACATTCCAATTTGATTTATTTTGCATGGAATGTAATGTTGTTTTTGTATTGAGTATGTTGTTTGGGAATGCCATGACTCAGTTTGGCTTATACATTATTGCTGTGAGATTATATTACATTATAAGCACACAGAACTTTGTGCAAAAGTTTTTATGCTAAGGTTTCAAAATTCATTAAATAACTTGTATATGGTTTTTGGATTTACACATCACATGCCCTCTACTTGTTGCATATTTCAGTGGTTTCCAATAGATCTCTTTATTCTTCTTAATTTACTCTTGTAGTATTGTAATCATTTTACCAATGGTCTTTTTCTAGATGTATACAATAATCAAATAAAATTTGAAGTCATTGTCTGTCAACTTGAAGGGTATTTTAGAATATAAAGGTGAGGATAGGGTTTATTGTTAATGATATCATAAATTGTGTTAGCAAGGTGTAAAGGTATTGATTAGGTAATGTTGTTACTGCAACACGTAAAGGAATGTCATTGAATAGTGGTTCATACGTTTGTAATTGGAATATATTATCGAATATGAAATTGTATTGTACTTGCCATATAAACAAATTGCAATGTTAGAGTTGATATCATTTGAGAGGTATGATCATTGTTTTTATTGCAATGTTATTGTAATTAGAAATGGAATAATATGGTTATCTTATTGTGACGTTAGTGTAAACTATTGTTATTGATAAAACATATATGGTGGAATGTCCTAGATTTATGTACAATAAATTACTCGGAGTTAGTAAATGAGGGTTGTTGTTCATGTAAACAATGTTGAACTTGGGTGTTTGTTGTCGGAGTCTTTCTTGTCATGCGCCTTTCGTAAAGGACATATTTGTCCTTCTTGTTTATGTTGTACTTGATAGTATTCAGTTGGTTGCTTGGTCGGTTGTGTCGGGCGGGATATAGACACCTCTTGTAGCTTAATATATATGTCTGTGTGTATCTCCGGTGGAAGGAATCCAGTGCCGTATCAAGAGTCTCAGGCTGTTTAAAGGCACAGTTTCCACTACTGCGACTCCCTAAAAGATTTATTAGTTTCTGCCTGAGCAGTCGGCCAGGAGCCTGTCTAATCTTCTTTCGAGAAGACATAAGACTAAAAGACCTGCTTTTCTATGCAGAAATAGTAAACTCTACTACCATGGATTCTTCCCTCTGTGTTAGTACTGTGCATAACCCAGTGTGTCGTAAAATGGTTGTGTCGTGAGTCTTATGCCTACAGTCATAGACACTGATTGATGTTGGTAGATTTAGTGTTCATAGTGTTGGTATCGATTGTTTCAGGCGGGATGTAGACGCCTCCATGTTCCTTAGAACAGTCGCCAGCCCTGAGACCTTAAATGGTTAAAATCGATGGGAACCTTGGCTTGAGCGTTGATTATGTGTCTTGGAGGTCCTAACCTTGCAGGGTAGGATGGGCGGGTGGTCAGTTTTACTTTGTCATGGTTGCATATTGTTGGTCGTCGAGTGGCAATGTAGAGTCAGGTGTGTTGTTACTTCTACATGCATGCACACACCTTACACAAAAAAAAGAAGAAAAAATAAATTTGCACCTATTATTAGAATGGTTGTCATAACGAGGAGGATGTTACATATGGTATCAGAGCCCGGTTCGACCCGCGACTTGGGATTCGCCACGGCTTTCGTCGACATGATTATATTTGATTATTCTGTTGCTGATTGATTTGATTGTGTGTGTGCAGGTAATCATGGTTAGAGGATGCCGCGGAGGTAGACGACGGGGTGCTAGGGGAGGAGGCGTGATGCCTCCAGCAGCATCCACGCCTGAGGGGTCTAACACCCAGGGAGGCGAGCAGGTTCTTGGACAGGAGCATATCGCAGTTGCCGATGTCGTGGGGATGATGAGATCTTTTCAGTGCATGTCCGATATGTTGATCAGCGGATTGGACAGAGATGAGGCCAGGGCACCGGCACCTGCTGAGGTTCCGCCGCACACACCAGCCATTACAGGTAGCATTCACCGTGAACACGAGAAGGTAAAATTTATCGAGTTCTTTGGTGCCCCATACGGTGCAGCCGCCGAGGCATGGTTGGGGAATATTGTGATGTGCTTCACACTTCACGATTATACCTCCAACATGAAGGTCTGCATGGCAGTCTTTCAACTGAAGGGGAGTGCTCTTCTATGGTGCAATACGCTCTTGTCGCAGCTGAGCATGGCCATCGAAGACGTGTCATGGGAACTATTTGTGGAACGGTTCCGAGAGAGGTATCTTTCAGAGGAATTTAGTGAGCATCAGCTCAATGAGTTCAACGCATTACAACAGGGAGGTCGTACGGTGCCCGAGTACGAGACACGTTTTATGGAGCTGCTCCGGTATGCTTCACACCTTAACACAGAGAAGCTCAAGGTCAACAGGTTCATGTTTGGCCTTAACGGTAGCCTGCGTACAAAGGTTAGGATTTTGATGCCTCAAACCTTGCACGACACTTTCCAAAAATCCCTCATAGAGGAAGAGGAGCTTATCAGCGGGGGTCAGACTAGGACTCCATCAACACCAGCAGGGCAGGGTTCCTCTGGCACACCGCAACATCAAACACCGGCGAGAAATACGCTGAGATATCGTGGTTTCCAGAGGGGATCCACATTCAGTACACCTCGATGATCTCCACCTCAGCATCAGACACCTTATCGAGGACCACAGCACCCGTAGCAGCGTCGCCCGTAGCCGCAAAAGTTTAGGCATGTTCAGCAGAACAGACCAGGGTTTTAGGTCGCTGGGCAATCATCTTCTACTTCGGGTACCAGCACTACTGGTCCGAAGAAGGGGTGTTGGACGTGTGGGGAGTCACACTATCAGCGTGATTGTCCTGTGGAGAGGACCAGAGCGTCAGGATCAGCCAGACCCACCACCATGGGAGATATGGGCAAGGCCCATCGGATTCATGCAGCGGTGAATAACTGCCAGGCAGAGCACCAGTCGACTGTGCTTGAGCTGACAGGTACTGTTGTTGACCATACCCTTAGTATTTTGATAGACCCAGGTGCTACAAAGAGTTTCATTTCTGGTGCAGCTCTAAAAAGGATTAAGGTAAAGGTAGTCGAACAGGACAAGTTTAGCTTCGTAGAGATGGCTTTGGGAGCCAAACAAAAGGTTGGAGGAAAGGTTATGGGCTGTGCCCTTAACCTGGGAGGGTTTTTCATGAGGGTCAACTTGTACATCACGATCTTAGGATCTTATGATGTCATGATCGGTATGGATTGGTTGGAAACGCATGAGGCGATACTCAACTGTAAGATGAAGAGGTTGAGCTTGGTCGATGATGAAGCACATAGACGGGTGATTGTAGGACGGAACTAGGGAGTATCCCTGAGGTTTGTCTCTTCCTTACAGATACGGAAGAGTATGCACAAGGGGTGCAAGATTTATGCAATCCTTGCGCTAAAGGAAAAAGGAGTAGCAGAAGGTCTAGGACACCTTCCGGTGGTGAAGGATTTTTCGAACGTGTTTCCAGAGGAGTTACCTGGGAAGCCACCGGAAAGAGAATTGGAGTTTACCATAGACCTGAAACCGAGGACTGAACCAATAGTGAGAATGCCTTATCACATGTCGACCTCGGAGTTGCAAGAGCTGAAAATGCAACTGAAGGAGTTGTTAGACCTGGGACTGATACACCCTAGTGTGTCACCGTGGGGTGCACCAGTTATTTTCATTCGGAAGAACGATGGATCGTGGAGGCTTTGCATTGACTACCGTCAACTGAACAAGGCTACGATCAAGAATCAGTATCCCTTACCAAGAATTGACGATCTGTTCGATCAAGTGAAGAGTGCAACGGTGTTCTCCAAGATCGATTTGCGATCAGGGTATCACTAGTTACGGATCAAGGAGGATGACATCCCTAAGACCTCCTTTAAGATGAGATTTGGAAATTACAAATTTACTGTTTTACCGTTTGGACTGACAAACGCCCCAGGGGTATTTATGAGCTTGATGAACGGGGTGTTCCGCGAGTACCTGGAAAAGTTCGTCTAAGTATTCATTGAGGATATTCTGATCTACTCTCGGACGATGGAGGATCA
>JASDQU010372486.1:80233-105959 GCA_032191745.1 Picea mariana
GCTTATTTGTTTGAAGTTAATGGATAAGTTTACTCTTTCTGAAATTTGATATTCATCACGGTGTTTATGTTCAATATGTCTTTCTTGTATATTTTTTCCATGATTATGTTTTTCTGTTAGCATTTTCTGAGAGTAAGTGGTAGGAATTCATCCATGTTTAATGCTCCTTTCACACTGATGATGCTTATTATGTGTAAATGGTTACTTTTACAAAATTCATCTTCATTTGATGCTTTGTTTAGTAATTAATCTTTGTGACCTTTCTTCTAAATATGCACTGGAGATTAATCCATTGATTGATGCCTATAGTGTAGTGGGATTTCTTCTCCTTTCCATCTCTCATTTCATATAATTTATTTGCCAAGCATAACACCTATTTTGCCTCAAATCTGTAGGAAGAAACCAACCAACTATTGACTGTAAAAACATTGAAATTCAGGCCTTGACTCCACTTCCCAATGGTACCTTTTCCTTGTTTGTCCTACCAACCCTTTTAAAACAAAAACAAACATGTTCTATTGCAGAATTTGACCTCTGTGCCTTTATTGATGAAACCCTTGAGTTATGACTAGTCATTAGACATCTTAAAGATCCCTCTCTAGTTGTATAAGTCAGAATACAATATAAAGTTGGTTGAAATAGTTAACTCAGGGTTTTCTTTGATACAACCCAAAGAAATTTTCAAGTGTTAACACAATCAACTCCCAAGTTGACATATTTCGGGGAACTATGAGTTCCAATATTGACTTTTCTTATCTCTTGCACTTTTTTGTTAAGAACCTGAATAGATCTGCAAATATAATCACCAAAAATACTGCATACACAATAGATCCTCAAAGTAATATAGAAGAAACCACACTTTATGGTTACCAAACCCTTGAGGTAGGACAACACCATACAATGGATCCTATTATGGAAGGGATCCTCTCCTGTTCACTTGCCTCTTCGAGGGGGAATCCTCCTATTGAGCTACATCTCACAATACAATATTTTTCTTCATGTCCCATTACATTTCTTGAAACCCTTTATATAGTGCTACCATCACTTAAGAACATTCTAGAGGAGGAATCTTCTAGAAGTAGAACCTTCTAATAATTCCTCTTATATTTATTATATCTAACTACCCATTTATTATATCTAGCTACCATAGTGGGCCTTATTTAATAATATAGTGGACCTAGTCCACCTTACATTGAATGGCATCCACTAGTATCACTATGGGCCCTCTTATCCCCCACTACTACATCTCTAGCAACCTAACATTCCATCCCCCTTATGAAAGCGTTGTCCTCAACGCTTGATGTACAACCATATACCAGAGTCCCATGAAGAATTGTGGACCATATTGCTAAAGAAGGCTAGAGAACTGAGGTCCCATGTAGAAATGAAATCCACCATGTTGAAGTAGTGAAACCACCATTGTAAGATCAGGTCCCATGTCCAAGTGCTCATTTTAACTCCCCATGGAAGATTTTGGAACCTAATAAACAACTCAAAATGATGCTCCAAAGACTGACACTTGTCATGTGGATCCAAATAAAAAGATCCATCCACATAGTGGAAAAGGGTCATAGTAGAATATGGAAGGAATAATAGCACTGTATATTCTATAGGATGGACACTATTAATAGTCATTGGCTCCCGATTTGTCACATTGATGCTCTCTACATAAGGTGGATTAGAGTCATCAAATAAAATATGAAAGTGGTTGTCATCCCAAAAATGACAACTATCCATATACCAATCATCGCAATTGGCCTCCAAATCATACCAAGCATATATTTATTTATTATATTCATCCCTGATGTCCGCCATAAGAAACATCTCCTTCATGCTATCCAATGAATCTTGAATACTATGAAAACTATCCTTGAGGTTGTTTGTGAGGCCATCTACAAAGTCTTCCAATTTGTCATTCAATGTGTCAAGCAATTGGGCTTTGAATGCTTTAGTAATCTATAGAATTTCTTGGTGGGATTGAGAAGAAATAGCCATCTAAGAACTTTATAAAAATTTATGAACTCTATCGTCATGAAAAAACCCAAAAAATAGAACAATAAATTACTCTAGAAAATCATGGTGTTTTCTAGAAAAACCCTGAAAAACTGTTGAATTTAAAATGCTCATAACTTAACTTCCCAGACCTCATTTTGGCTGATTTTGGTTTTTGAAATTGGGTGAAATTGTGAGAGGAACTCATATCTGTAATTTTTTGGGGCATATTCGGCCTCCATCTGCTACATAAATAAATAAAAAACAATTGCGTCATCGTTCGTGGAAAAAACCCTGAAAATTGCAGATTTTAAAACTTCAATATCTTTAATTCTCGGACTCCATTTCAGACGATTGTTTTTTTAACTTGGGTGATTTCTAAGATTAAATCAGATCTACAACCTGTTTCTGCAAATTTTGCATATAAATATACTGAAATGTTTTGGAATGTTGCGGCCCTCTTTTTTTCTTCTTCGAAAAAAAAAATCTGCAAAAATTAAAATATTTGTCCACAATGTATGCCAAGGAAAGTACTATGATACAACTTGTTAAGAACCTGAATAGATATACAAATATAATCATCACAAATACTGAATACACAATATATCCACAAATAAATATAAAAGAAACCACACTTTATTATTACAAAAATCTTGAGGTAGGACAACACCATACAATGGATCCTATTATGGAAGGGATCCTCTCATGTTCACTTGCGTCTTCGATGGGGAATCCTCCTATTGAGATACAAATCACAAAAAATATTTATCTTCATGTCCCATTACATTTCTTGAACCCCTTTATATAGTGCTACCATCACCTAAGCACATTCTAGAGGAGGAATCGTCTAGAAGTAGAACCTTCTAAGAAGTCCTCTTTTATTTATTATATATAACTACCAATTTATTATATCTAGCTACCATAGTGGGAATTATTTAATAATATAGTAGACCTAATCCACCTTACATTGAATGGCCTCCACTATTATCACTATGGGCCCTCTGGGCCCCCACTACTACCTCTCTAGCTACCTAACATTTTCGAACCGAAACTTATTCAAGAAGATTCTTAGCATGATCATCTTTCGTAAAAAGGGATTCAAAGTGTATGAAATATTTGGTGACAAAAAATGAGTGTCCATATTCATCATCATCATCATCATTCAAAAAAAAAAAATTCAAGTTGTTCATCGTTCTCAAATACTTGCAAATATTCAATTTTATTGGGCACGACCAGTCGGAAAGCCCTTTCTACTTGGAAATACGTTCTTCTTTGGATATCATCTAGGTTTGAAAATGAGGCTGCCAAGGCTAATAAATACTCCTTGTGATTCGTGTCCCTTGGAATGAAATAAATGTTGAAGGAACTAAAAGATTCCATCAATTCATTAACTCTCTTGAAATATAACTTATGTCTTTCCTTCTTGATTTTATACTTTTGGGTGACCTGATTAATCACCAACTCTGAGTCGCTAGTTACAATTAGATGCTCTATTTTCATTTCTTGTACAAGGATCATCCATTGAATCAAATCTTCATACTTCGCCTCATTATTAGTGCATGAAAAATCTAGTCTCACATCATGTGGATGCATAATATTACTTGGAATTATAAGAAAAAATCCAACTCCATTCCTAGACTTTGAATAGGCTCCATCGAATGACATCCTCCAATAGCCTTCAAAAAAACATTCTTGATTCTCCACATCTTGAAGTTGCTCTAGGATTTCGTTTTTCTCTATGTCTAGGATAGCATAGTTTCCAATCTCGACATCTATATAATCCTCCATCAATTCATTGTCCTTCTTCTTGAAAGAAAAGGGTTTTCTAGGTTCACGAGGAACTTTCATCATTTCTCCTTCTTTGCCTGGTAGCATCATAAAACTTCCATCGTTAAATATATATCACTCGATCATAGATGTCCAATCTCTTCCCAACACAAATACATATGTTGGAGGAAGGTCTAACACAATAATATTGAAAACAATAATGATATGGGGGGCTGACGTAATCCAAGCATCAAAATATTTGATCTCTCCATAAGCTGGCACTTTCCTAGAATCAATTGCATATATGCTTTCACCGGTTTCATAATAATTAGTGCAACTCATTCCCAATGCCTCCATGACTTCTAGTTCCATTATATTATTTGTCATGCCAGTGTCATCATTTTAAATTGAAATGTAGAAGGGAAAATTTTACCTCTCAGCTTGGAAGTCGACTGGCTTTGGATTTTGTTTAGATTGGTAACAACAACCTCTTCTCTTTAAGATGGATCGTCCAACAATTTCAAAATGTTTTGTCTTTGTTAGGGAATATTCACCACTTCTATAAATGGAAAAGTTATCCTTAATTTACTTAAGTCCTCCACGACATTATATGTCATTTGACTAGAGTTTGATGTCAAAGGTTTCATTTTAATCCCAACACCATCTGTCACTTTCTCATTGGATTTTTCTTTTTCTTTTTCTTTTTCTTTTTGGTTCTCTTTATCAGAGTTGCCTTTATTTTTTGGTCTATTTACAAATCCTCTTGTCTAGGTGACATTTTCTTGCGAGTTGGCATTGCTATCTCCCTCTTCAAATATATACATGGGCGTCTTGCATCCATCCATATGCATAGTTTCATAGCTTTCATCGGGTTAGTAATACTTCTCTTACTCAACTAATTTCTCCTCATACACATCATCCAAAACAAGTGCATTAGGAGTAGGTTTCATGGGAACACTTGGTCTTTATGGATTTTCCATGTTCTTAAACCTCGCTCTGTTTTCTTGGGGAGGGTTCCCTCTTTGCTCTGGGATTGGATTTATTGGATTTTCCACATAATTATATCCCATTCTTAGTCTAGTTATCTTGCTTTTCATTTTCTTAATAGTTTTATTCATCTGTACAATTTCAATTCTTTTCTTAGTTTCCCGTGTCGCTAGAGGGTAAAACTTTACATCGGGTATGATTCCATTGAAAAATCCTCCTCCCATTGTTTGGTTTTGATCTGTTTTAGGTTTGAATTCCTCATTCTTTCTTGAAATGGAAGCTTCTTGATTATCAATACTTAATCCTCCCAGATTTCTTTTCACTTTTCCAAATATAATTTCAGGGTTGGCACCCATTTCAGTCAAAATTTCTTCCATCTATGTGGATTTAGTCATTTCCTCCTCCAAGGTATCCATTTGAGAAGTTTGGATAGAATATTTTACATTTGGGGTCATTGCATTCTTATAACAACTGAGAACTATCAGGTCATTCGGTCTTTTATCTTTTAAAATCTTACTCAAGATTTTATTGAATCTAAGATTAAAATCTTGTATTTTTTCATTCTTCCTCAATCCAAACTGGGTGGAATTGGTGATAAGGGTATGATAAGAAATTGGAGGGGTGAACATAGTCAAGAACATAGATTTGAGGTCATTAAATGAGTGAATTTATATACTAGGTAACATTGTATATCATTCATATGCTCTTCCTGATAAGGTTTGTAGAAACAACTTTACCATGACATTGTCATATTCAATATGATGAAAATCACAAACATCAAGAAATAAGTGTAGATGCCTCTTTGCATTGATTTCTCTGTCTCTAGAAAATTCTTTCAGGGTGCCCTTTGGGAGAACATGGAGATCATGTTTCTCTCCTATAATATTTATATGGGAATGTATTACCCTCCTCCGATTTTCAAATCCTAGGTTTCCCTGACTTTTTGCAGCATCTCTTCCACCTCCTTGTCTCTCCTTATGATGCTTGTCTCATGGTTTTTCATTTATTTTTTCCATGTCTACAGATGTTCCAAAGATGTGACTTTCGCTTATTAAAATGCAAAGTTTCTTGATATTACTTTCGGTAATGGGTCCTTTGTATTCTTCCAGCTTCAATCTCGATCATTCCTTTGTGATGCTCTAGCTAGCCTTTGATTTCGTCGGTCTTGTCACTCTTCTCTTCTCTGTCTTTGAAGGATTTCTCTTTCTTCTTCTTGGACCAAGGTTTTCCAATACCTTTCCAAATATTCATGGGTCTTGGTCGTTGATATTACCAAGTTGTATAACTGATGTAAAATGCTTTGTTGGTTGTTCAATCCAATTTCCATGTGGGGCTGATCATCCTTGGGAAAAGTCATATATTTTTGAAAATGCTAGACCAGGTTCCAAATTTTATCTCATTCCCCAGTATGGTCACCAAAAATGTTGACGCTTGAATCTGTTAGGAGAAAAACAGTAACCTCAAGAGGATATAAATCCCCCTGCATTTCTATAGAGGTGGTACTCCTGTCTAGATTTTCTTAGGAGTTTTAAATATTCAGAATGTGGGACTTGATAGAATTTTGTCGTAGTATTTCAAAGAAACATAAATATTGTGAGAAAATAAAAGGAAAATGTTGTTTTTTTCTTTTTAAATAAATTTCCTTCAAAAGGATCATGAATCACACACTTCACACATTTAAATCAATTAAGAAAAATTTCCTCACATTCATCATAGTAAGATAAATATTTTTTATCACACAAAATAAAAAAGAAGATGATCTGCATGCATAAGAGAACTTTGACGGAGTGGACACATGGGCAACATAATTAAATATAATGATATATCAACCTCAAATACTTTATATTCTGAAGACAAGGTTACAATGCACATTCGAGATTGTTCCCAAATTAGTTCTCTTGAAATTTATAAAAAATATATAGTCTGTTAAATATTCTTTGAAATTTAAAATGTGTTTGTCTTAAAGATTGGGATTGGGAATCCCATGGACCATAAAGAAACTAAATACAAGAAATAATATATAATAAGGAAGACGATGGGTGATAGAGGAACAACAAGACCGTGTAAGAAGAAAAAAGGAGTTATCAGTCTTCGGTTAAACGTTTCTACTAAAAGAGATCGAATAATTAAATGAAGGACTTGATAAAGAAAAAGAAGGATGTAATCAACATAAAATTACTATGATGGTCTCTCATGTGTTAATTTGCTTGCTGATGTCCTTTTATTGTTTTCATCAACAGTTCTAGGAACCGTCTCAACTACTTCTTTCCCTTCATTTGTCAATTTATCGATAACTTTCTTGAACCATTCTTCGATGTAACTTTTCATAGGTGCCACGTTGATTTCATGTCGAATTTTAATGATGAACTTATCTCCCTCCAAGTCTCTTAGATGAAGCAAAATTACATGTAATGCTTCTTCAATATCCTGATTTTTTATGGAGTAATCCACTAGCTAGTTATCTATTGCATCCTCATCATATTCAATTATACCATAGAATTTTTCAATTGAAAATCCTTTAAAAATATCAACTTTCTCATCAAACTGGTGTTTTGTTAGGATCAATGAGTTAAGAATAAACTTGAGATATTGGACTTCGTTAGTGTTTCCAGATAGGTCCACCTCTATGATCCTTTTGAATAGTTCTTCTCTCCTTGTTATGGTTTGGTTGCATGCTTAAACAATGTTATTTAAGTTCTTTATTTTTTCTTTCCAGCAGGCATTCAACTGCTTGATCCGATTTGGAGAGGGAAAGTCCTCCTCTCTTCTCCTTAGCTCTGACATGTTGGAAACTCTAATACCAAATGGTACCATAGTATCAAGGTAGAAACTTTCTTCATTTTTTAGGTCGGCTTGTAAATACTCATGGAAGGAATGCACCCTCGAGCCAAAATAAATCATGTTCTTTGAAATTTCCCAATATTCTTTCATTAGTGACATTATTTTTTTGATACCATTCTCCACATAGCTCCTCGATGATGTGAGTAAGCTTGAGGATCCATTTAATTTAGCAGCGGGCATGGTGGTTCCATCAATTGCCAAAGATATGGCAAGAAATGGAAAAGGCATAAAAGTCTCTTCTAGTTCCTTAATCCTTTCAATTAACTTTGTATTTTCTTCTTCAAGACCACCAATGGATTCATCCAATGTATCATTGGTTTCTCTATGGATTCTGGAAACATGGGAAGGGAACATATTTCTTAGGTTAACCTATAAACAAGATTTCCCTTCTTTATTCTTCACATCACTCTTCTCAACAATTAATTTCTTAGATTCGTTTTCAAGGACAGTGCTCTAAAATACAAATGACTCTTCTTCATCGAAGGTCTCATTCTCAACAATTTCCAATGAAGGATTCTAGTGGACCGTGCCTCTTGGCTGATCAATGTTAGGAAACATTTTCTCCATGTCAACCTTGAGCTCCATATATTCATGGGAGAAGTTATTGATGTCACTTTCAATGTGATTCTCTTCTTCTTCTTGTACAATATTCTTCCTCTTCTTCCCTAGAGGGAGTTTATGTGAGCTTTCAAATTTTCCTAGAGGGGGGTTCTTGTCTCCTCCTCTACCTGAACTACTGTTGATAGCTTTTATAGATGGGTGGTTTGTCAGAGCACTGCTCCGAGATGTTGTAGTCTTAGGAGTAACAGTTGTGGATTGGGCACTCTTCTCGATGGGACCCTCTCCTTTCTGTTTGTAAAATTCATTGGTATTGAGCAACAACGTGAGTAGGAGTGCCCCAGGTATTATCTTCTTCTTCTCCTAGAACAATGTGGATAAATGAATTGCTAAAACCCACTATTAACATATGTTCCACAAAAATATCGTTAGGGTCAAACCAAGTTATCTTTTCAACATACTTGAGGTTCAAGTTGTGGAAGTGGTTTACAAATTCATCGATTTTGTTCATGTTTATGAACACAAAGTCCCCAATTTTCCAAGGAAAAGGTATGAATTTATTTTTTCGTTTCTCGTGAAAAAATTGGAGCCACAAATTATATTTCCTTGCAACTTTTGTAATTAACATTTTTTTGGATATATGGCACGGAATAAAGGAGGGATTTTCCTTAGAACCAAAAATTGTGATAACATTGTAATTCTCCATTTTCTCCAAGGTTCCCCTTTTATCTAAAAAATTTCATTCCTAGAAGGATATTCTTGGCATATATTTTCCAAACAACAATCATTTAAAAACTGAGACAAAGTCGTTGAAAAATTCATAAAAATACAAGGATGCTTTGTGCCTCTGCAATTCTTGGTACAAAAAGGTCATGGAGTCAACTTCACAATTCACCTTCTTAAAGATAAACAATTTAGGAAATTGAGAGCAATGTGCTATCAAAAAAACCAAATAAGAATCCATAAAGAATTTCTTATGCTTTTTATACTAAGACAATTGGGAAGAGATTACAATGGAAATCAACTTTCTCGAATCGAAAATGGATTTCTCCTTGACAGTAAAATATAAGATATATAGAATCATACAGGAAATGCTAGAAGTATTTTCTTGGCCAGTCACTCTAGTGAATAACCAACCAATTTCCAGAAAGGGGTTTTTGAACGTGTTGACCTGCAACCTAACAATATCTTCAGGGATGGCCACGATATTCTCCAAAAATTCAAGTAAGAGGTCCAGGACATTGTCATGCTTTTTCAAGAAGTCTCTGCAATCTTCACCTTTGAAGGTGAGTGTTAGCCATGGGATTTTTAACATTTTACGAAATACTTGAGGTGACAGAGAGACAAGAGAATGGTATTGGATTTTAGTTATCCGATGAATTGGTACATATTTCGCAGTGCACTAGGAGACCAGTTCCTTGTTGTCGAAAACCTTAGGAACACAGCTTGCATGAGAAATTTTGGACATCCAAATTACTTCCTTCTTAGTAGAGGGGGACAAATAGTAAGAATACTCTCTAGACCACTGAAAGTTATGGTCCTCACACCTAAACATATTCAAAGTATCTCCACAGAACTTCTATCAAGTTGTTGTTGCCATAAGGTTACGGGAGCGTTCTCTTAATCTAGATAATATTTGAAATGAGAGCTTGAGAGATATAATATAATCTTCTGAAAATCATCCTTTAATGTGGTTTTAATAAGAAATCTTCTTGATCCCCTCACTTATTAATGATGATATTTTTGGGACCTGCATGATGAGTTATTAGCATTCAACCATACTAAATACATATTGGGAAAAGCACAAGGGTGGAGGAGATGGAGAAGAGAAATTAGGATTTGGGAATTTTGTGAACCTGCCAACCTGTGAACCCAATAGCCCACCATTGCAGATGGTCCAAATTTGGCTAAGTGTTGCAACATGGTCAGTCAGAATCAATATAGAAGATATGAGATACTTAGGAGCTTGGGGATTTCGATGGTCAAAATATAGCTTGTGGATCGTTTCGATACAAAATGTATGTCGTGGAACATGGGATATGAAATCTTGAAAACCGCCAACCTACTAACCCGTGACTATAGAAAAAATTAACTATAGAATGATACGACGGTCAATCAAACTCATGATATGGGAATAGGAAGTGAGAACCCATGAGTCTTCCAACCTGCGAACATGCCATTTTTGGAAAAATAACTAAGTATACTAACTATAAAGGGAAAAGAAAATGGGAGAAAAGAAAAGGGGAATTTAGGTAAGTATAGAAGAAGGAGAAGAAATGGACAAAAGTAACTGGGAAAATAGAGAAGGGGAGGGAAATTTCAGAAGTGGGAATTGATCTCAATACCTATGTACTAATACAATATGTTATCTTGAAATAAATCTGAGTTAGGAAATAAACTCTATAATATCAACTTTAATCAATCTAATACTTCAAATTTAATTTTGACCAATGGTTAGTATGGTAACTTCAACAGATCAAAATGCAACCTGGATATTCATAAGATTACAATTATTTTATAAAAAGTAGAGGCATATCAAAGTAATCAAACCTTGGGTGCATAGTTCCTCTAAATGTGTTGGATATGAGATCCCTCTGGATCTATGATTGTTGTTTAGACAAAATATCCTTCTCTTGCAAATATCCTTTAGAATAATGATGCAGTTTGAACATATGTAAGTACATACCTATGATATTATTGGTAGGTAATGGTACCATCCGAAAACAACGGTAAGAAATGATGAACCTTTAAAACTTCAAAGGTGTTGCAGATTGTATTTTAAAGGTGTTTAGATATTTTCTAGGGTAAGGCACAGTAGGAAAATAAAAATCATTCCCAACAATTCACAAAACGTTTCACTACAACTGGTGTTGGCACTACAATTGGCATTGGCACTACAACTAGTGTTGCAACTAGCATGAAGGAACTGGTACAAAGGAAATGGCAATGCAACTACAAGTGATACTACAACTGCAACTGATATTGCAGTTGCAACTATAAATGGTACTCCAACTACAACTACAACTAATACTTCAACTGCAACTGCAACTACAACTACAACTTAAGGTTTTATGAGGAAACCCTAATTTTTTAAACTTCATATTTCAGAATTCTGATTCAGGGACTAGATGCACCCTCCTACTGTAATGACCCCCATTTCCTTACGACTACACGCGATGCAAGAAGTGCCATTTTTTTTTTTAAAGCAGGAAGGCAATCAATGACAACAATTAATCAACACGACTTATGCATTCAGGCAACAAACAAGAATGACCCAACATACTAGAACATCATGCAACTAGATGAAACATGTGATAATCAATAGACAGATAAAAATAGCTACCCACCCGACACAAGAAGGACAATGCCTACAAGCTAAATGACAACATCAATAACCTGATACATCGGCTTCGATGACCAGTAACTTGAAACCTCTACTGCGTGGATAACCAACCGCATTAATGTGTTATAGAACCTAGTACCAACATCAATTACACCGAACAATGCACCCACATCGAGAAGCACAAGACTCTGGCCAAGTTATCATTCGCATCTATCCATCAGGGCACACAATGATCCCCTCATCAGGAATCATGCCGTCATAAGGCGATAGGAATGACAATAACCATAGCGCAACATAGCCTATCTAGACCAATAACCCAAGATAAATGCAACGTGCTAGGATACCAAATTAATTTTCAGGAATACAAGAAGACTATAACCAAGCACCCAATCGACAAGTCATCAAGACACAATGGAAATTTGACTACTATACAGTCATACATCACATTAAATTCCTGGCGCAATAAATTCTAAGGAAAACAAACATCAATTAAATGTTGTGATTTGCAATCTATGAATTATTCCCTTTTTGGTATCAACAACAAAATATCTAACTAACATTAATATCGTTGTTTGTCAATGTTCGTTGTCAACATACCACATTGATGTCTATCAATAAATCTATGTCTAGCAATGGTAATGAATTCTAACTATAAAATCTATGTCTATTAATAGATAGTCATCTAGCATTGATATCGCTATGTAACAAGTATATTGCTATCTATTAATAAAGGTTGTTTATCATTTGAATTGTTGTCTATTAAATATATTATATCATTGAGTTAAATATATTATATTTATGTCATTTTAATATATGATATTGTAGAATTAATATATGATATTGTTGTCATTTAAATATATGAAATCGCTTAGTTAAATATATGATATTGTTGTCATCATTATTGAGGTGTTGTCTACGATACCATTGTCTAAGATATCGTTGTCCATTAAAAGGATTTAACAATATTAAATATATATATCGTTCTCTTTTAATCAAGGAAATAACAATATCATTGTCTTTTAACGAGGAAATAACAAAATCCTTGTCTATATATATCGTTGTATTGTAAGCAAGGAATTAACAATATCACTATATATGGAATGCAGATAAAAATCTATAAAACAAAATCGCTATCAAATGGTAAATTGTTGTCAACAGTAAAAGAAGTCTAGTAAAGATATTGTTGTGTAAATATATCATTGTGTAATAATAATCATAGATGATATATCGTTGGGTAATAACAATCATGTGTGAATAAGAATAAGATATCATTGTGTAGATATATAATTGTGTAATAACAATCATGGATTAGATTGTTGTCAAACAAACATAATGATGTCTATTAAAAATGTTATTGTCAAACAAACATATCATTGTGCAAATGAGATATCTTTCTGTAATAACAATCACGTGTGAATACAAATATGATATTACTGTGAATATGTCACAAAAATCATAGTGTGATTGTTGTGTAATGTGCCACGAAAATTGTGGTGTGAATGATGGGTAATGTGCCACGAAAATCGTGGTGTAACTGTTGTGTAAAACACCAATAAAAGATTGTGTAAAATGCCAAGAAAAGGTTGGGTATTCATTGTGTAAAAATGGGTGAAATCGCATGGAATTTCATGATGTGAAGGCTGAGTAAAGGATGGGTAAATATCCCATGGTAAATCGTAGTTGGTAACTCAATTTTTGAAAGGAGAATAGATAAATGGTGCATACGAGTCACCTAGATTTGCTGCGAAGAATAAAAAATACTTATCCGACATGCACGCCAACGATTGTCATACGGAATTTATGAAGAATGACATTGAATTTTCATACAGACTATATAAAAATATCTGCGATGGGCATAGAGATCTTTGTGCAGAATGTATAAAGAATGCACCCATGAATTTTCAACGTAGAAAGACTGAAGATATCAAACAAGTAAGATGCTTAACAAACCTTTTAAACTGATGTGAAAATACAGATTAACAATTAAAATCCATTTTTTTAACAATTAAAAAGAAAGTGTTGTCTAAAATCACAGTGGTTAATCATTGTGCTAATCATTCACAAAGAAAGCGCAGAGATAATCATTCACAAGGAAAGTGCATAAGTAATCAGTCACAAGAAAACACAGAAGTAATAAATCACAAGAAACCATAGATATTTATCATTCAAGCATAAAGATTTATCAGAGTTTAAACAATTAAAAACACAAAGTATAATCGGAGTTTAATCAATCAAGACACATATTTTAATTTGAGTTTAATCATAATAGAAAATGCGGAGATAAGCTAGGGATAGATAGTTGAGAGAAAAAATTATCCTTCACTTATTATCCATGCACAGGAAAGCAGGGCATTTAAATATTAGTCTTAAACACCGGAGTGAAGACAATCAATTAATCTCCTAGACGAATTCTTAGGCACAGACTAATAACTTAAGGGATAAGGGACAAAAGATAAAAACACAATTTTTATTCGTATTAAATCAATAAAAACAAACCCAGAGAAGTCATTGAAATCAGAGTTTGGGTTCTCCATGGGAAATCAATTCAAAATACAATGATCATAAGGCTGGGATGATTTGAATTTCTCTGATAATAAAACGTTGGGATCAATAAGACAAATTGTTGAAAGATAAAATGAAATATCTGGATAGTGTTACGTTGATTAAACATAACTTTAACATAGTATAAGTACATTATTGAAGGCACAGGAACAATGTTTAAACTACCATTCAATTCACATGCATACCATAGCCAAAGTGAAAGATTCAAGTCGTTGTCCCACACGTGCTCTATCTAGCTCCCGTTTTCCAATCGATGTGACCTCACCAGTACCTCCCATCCAATGCTAGGGGTACTCTTATTCCCCCTAAGCCCCCCAAGCCAAAAAGGGGCCACACACACAATACCAGAGAATGATAGAACCCAACTCACCTCACAAGGTTGAGCTACCAGCCTACCACTCATTACCCGAGATGGGTTGGTGCAAGTCGAGACCCTCACGGTACAACCCTCTCTCACCCGAACCTTCTTCTTTACTAGCCCGAAGAGCTAAGCTCGCTCTTCTACTTCCTTATTGGAAGTTTTCACTACCCACAGTAACTCCTGCCACGACCTCCCTTCGTTAACCAAGAAATCGAAATTCGCGACTTCGCGAATCCTGTAAGCACAGTTCACATGCAAACTCAATACCTCGAACCCAGAGGGTTAAAGAATCAACGGCTTCGTTCTTATCGGGGATTTCCCTATCGGGAAATCTCTATTCGTGATGTCAACAACTTGAACTAACAATCCCCGATGCCCGATGTGTCGATCTCCGACGCACATGTGGACTTGGGCCTTCCGCCTTCAGGACCTTCCTTCCTTCGAACTCTGGTACAACTCCACCTATACTCCACTAAAACCTCGTGGTCCCACACAGCCACGTCACTTCTTCTCTTGTGCGATCGGGAATCGCGGGATCGCGATTTCACCGGTCAAAGTTTCTTGCGACAAGAATTGCCGAACGTCGAATCCCGACCTTCCGAGATTTGGTGCCACCTATCCCTGTCGCAATCAACGGCTCCGATTTAATCGGGAAATCGCTGATCGCAATTTCGACGAGTATGAAACTCTTGCCCTCACAAACCCCAATATGCCAATATGCGATGGCTCCTGGGTTAACTTCCCCACAACTTCTCAGCAATCTGACGGTCAGCGAGACTTCGCGAACTCCTTCTGTGAATCTCCTGCACTCTATGTAGGAATCTCCTGGCTCAGACAGAGAAACAATTGAAACTCATTCTCCCCTTTCTCTCACAGATTTCAAATTCAATTATGAAATCACATACACAGCATATCAAAGCAAATGCATGACAGAAAGCAAACATTCATAAGCATAATATCAACACAGAGAAACAACACAAACCATGAAGCTGAATCAAAGACTCTTTTCTATTAATTCAATCTGTACATGGGTGTTCTTCACAAGTTCTCTGCTCTGCTCTTCTCTTGCTCCTGTTCTCAATAGTTCTGAATGCTTGACGATTCTGAATGAATAATACAATGTACAAAGGAGGGTGCCTATATTTCGTTTTCCCTCTCGAATTCTACAACTATCAAATCTATAATTAATTCCTATCTACCAACATTAAAACTAATAAATGCCTCCCTATCTACAATATAATACAAGTGTGATTCTTTATGAATGGCTTCATAAAAGAGCGACGCTACAACTTCCAAAGCATTTCAAAAATGTATGTGCTGGTGTTGTCCAGCTGCTCTCCGCTCCGTGCCGGCTCGCTTGATGAGTGAGCGATGCTCTTGCATCATACTCCTCGGCTCGAAAGATTTCATGGGCTCCTGTCCATGATCTTCTACACAGTCTGCCCATGCTTTTGTATCACTGCTTCTGTCTCCCAGCTAGCATCCTCCACTGGGTGATTCTTCCATTTTACCAGGTATTCAAAATACTGCTTCCGCCTGGTCTTCCTGCCTACTCTTTTATCCAGTATGCACTCCATATGAGGCTTCTGTGCAACTGGAAGTTGTTTCTGCCACTGGACCACTGGTTCCTCAGTTCCAGTGTTTGCTTCTCCAACCCTGTATGGGTGTAAATCCGAAATATTAAAAATCAGAGATATCCCGATGCCCTCTGGCAACTCAAGCTCGTAGGAATTCTCCCTGAATTTCTTCAGGACTTTGCATGGCCCAATTTTCTTCATCTTGAGCTTGTTATATGTTCCCCTTGGGAACCTTTCCTTCCTCAAGTGTGCGAGAACAAGATCGCCAACTTCAAACTGAAGTTGTGTTTTCTGTTGATTGTCTCTGCGCTTATACTCTTGATTTGACTTCTACAGTCATTGCTTCACTTGTGTGTGAAGTTCTTCCATCGCTTTAGTGAATTCTTCAGCGCTCGTCCTGCTAGTTTTAGCCTGTCCTGACTCCCTGAGCTCAGAAACTCCCCTCGGCTGTGTCCCATAAAAAATCTAAAATGGGCTTCATCCTATACTCATGTTCACAGAGTCATTGTAAGCAAATTCTGCCTATGGCAATATCTGGTCCCAACTGTTGTGGTGCTCTGTCACCAAGCTTCTCAATAAATCCCCTAGACTTCTATTCACCACCTCTGTTTGGCCATCCATCTGCGGATGATAAGCTGAACTAAAAGCCAAATTATTTCCCAGCTTCTTCCATAGCATCCTCCAAAAATGACCTATGAAATTCATATCCCTGTCCGAGACTATGCTCCTCGGCAGTCCATGCAATCTGACGATTTCTTTGAAAAACAAGTTGGCGATGTGTGTCGCATCGTTGTTCTTCTGACACGGTATGAAATGTGCCATCTTCAAAAACTTGTCCACCACCACAAAGATGGAATCAACTCCTCTCTGCGTTCTTGGCAAACCCAAAACAAAATCCATATTGATTGCCTCCCATGGCCTCTCAGGTATGGGTAATGGCTGATAAAAACCTGTGTTCTGCTTTCGACCCTTCGCGTGTTGGCAAATCTTGCATCTATCAACAAATTGCTTAACATCAGTGTGCATCCCCGGCCAATAATATGATTCTCTCAGCTTGGTGAATGTCTTATCATGTCCAAAGTGACCTGCTAACCCTTCGTTGTGTTTTTCCTTTACCAAATTCTCCCTCATGGAGAAATTCGGTATGCACAATTGATTGCCTTTGAACAAAAATCCATCCTAGATCAGGTAGTCTATCCAAGGACTCTGATCCCTAAGAACTGGGTTCAAGGTTGCTTTATAAGATTCCCCGAAATATGCATCTCCAGCATACATATCTTTCATATTTTCAAAACCCAAAGTCTTGACTCTGAACTCCTGCAACAGCAAACATTTCCTGCTCAAAGCATCAGCCACTTTGTTAGCAGTTCCCAAAATGTGTTTGATCACAAATGTAAAATTCTGCATGTACTCTACCCATTTCACATGCTTTTGGTTCAACTTCTCCTGTTGACTTACAAACTGCAATGCATGATTATCACTGTATAAAACGAACTCCTTGGGTATCAAGTAATGCCTCCACTTCTTTAATGCCTGTATGATGGAATAAAACTCCTTATCATACGTGGATTATTTCAGCTTTGCATCATCCAACTTCTCGCTGAAATATGCAAGAGGTCTGTCATCCTGACTCAAGACCCCTCCAACAGCATACCCACTGGCATCACATTTCACTTGAAATGTTTTCTGAAAATCAGGCAACAGCAGAATTGGTTGCTCTATTATCTTCCGCTTCAACAGATCGAAGCTCTTTTCAGCCTCGGCTGTCCAATGAAAAACTTTATGCTACTTCTTCACGGTGTCCATCATCGCGGCACTAATTCCACTGAAATTCCAAATGAATTTTCTGTAGAAACTAGCCAATCCGTGGAAACTCCTCACCTCAAAAACATTCCTCGGCAATGGCCAATTCTTTATCACTTCTACCTTCTTAGGATCCATCTTCAATTCATTTGCCGAAATCACAAAACACAAATAAATGAGTTCTGTCTTCATGAAGGAACACTTCTTCATGTTGACCAACAACTTTTCCTGCTGTAGTATTCTCATCACAATGGCTAAATGTTTTAAATGTTCAGCCTTGGTCTTGCTGAAAATCAATATGTCGTCCAGATACATGACCACAAATTTGCCAATGAATTCCCTCAAGACTTCATTCATCAGCCTCATAAAAGTGCTCAATGCGTTTGTCAAACCAAATGGCATGACCAGCCATTCGTACAAACCTTCGTTTGTCTTGAATGATGTCTTCCATTCATCACCCTCTCTCATCCAAATCTGGTGATATCCGCTCTTCAAATCTATCTTTGAAAAATAGTTTGCCCCACTTAGGCAATCCATCAAGTCATCCATTCTTGGCAGTGGAAATCTGTATCTGATGGTGATTTTATTTATCACTCTAGAGTCTGTGCACATTCTCCAGCCTCCATCCTTCTTCGGACTTAGTACTATTGGAACAACACACGGACTCAGACTCTCTCTGACCAGTCCTTTGTCCAGCAGATCCTGTACCTGCCTTTTGACTTCTTCATTCTCCTGAGGCGTCAGTCTGTACGCTGCTTTATTCGGTAAACTTGCTCCGGGTATGAGGTCGATATGGTGACTCACACTCCGCATCGGTGGCAACGAACGCGGTAGTTCATCCACAATGATATCAGCGAACTCTCCCAGCAGTTCCTGAATCTTGTCTGGTAAGTCATCCACTCTTGTGCTTGTCAGGACAATTCTCGGCTTCCTGACAACAAAGAATTGTGGATCTTCGTTCTTCTCCATCTCTGTGAGAAGCTCCTTCCCACTCATGAGAAGTATTGTGCGGTTTACTTCCGGCTTCACTTCTTTATCTTTTATCGGAAGCAATGTGTGTGTTTTCCCATCCTTCTCCAAGGTGTATGTGTTCATTCTCCCATCATGAACAACATTTCTATCATACTGCCATGGTCTACCCAATAATACATGAAAGACATCCATGGGAATGACATCACACAGGATCTTATCCTTATATTCACCAATTTTAAATTCAACCAAGCATTGTTTTGTAACACTTACCTGGTGTCCTTTCTGCAGCCATGAGACCTTGTATGGACTCGGGTGATTGGTTGTTTCCAGCTCCAATTTCTCCACCATCTCGGTCGAAACGAGATTATCGGTGCTTCTGCTATCCACTATGACCTTGCATTTCCAGCCCTTGGTCTTGTAAGCCGTTCTGAACAGTCTGGTTCTCTGAGCTGTGTCCTCCACCTCTTTTTCAGGTGTCAAGAGAACTTTGTGTACCGTCAGTGACTTCCCACTTCCGGTTTCTTCATCCTCAACATCATGCCTCTTCCCCTCTGTGATGTGAGCTTCTCCTCTGTCCATTTTCTGATCTGGACAATCAACGGCTTTGTGTCCGTCCTTCCCACATGTAAAACATGTGATGATTCCTCCTCGGCCTCTTCCTCTACCTCGGGTATGAGGAAAAGCATTGGCATCATCATATCCACCACCCTGCTCTGTATTCTGCCTCCTCAGCTCAGCATATTGCTGCCTCTATGAGGTTCCACCTCTTTCAATTTTACCCTGAGGTTTCTTCCACTCCTCCTTGGGATTATGAATTCTTTCTTGGGCAACTGCCTTGCCTCTGGGATGATTTCTTCCTCACCCTCACTGTCCTTGCTTATGTCTCAGCTTATCCTTGGCTTTTAGAGCCATCTAGTATGCATCCTCAACTGTTCGGATGGTAACCATGCTCAATTCATCCTAAATGGCATACCTCAGACCATTAAGATATCTCACCACCTTTTCATAATCGCTCTCCCGATGACCAGCTCGAATGCTGAGCCTGTAGAATTCTTCGGTGTACTCCTTCACCGTCATCAACTTCTGTCTCAGGTTCTGCATTCGCCTAAACAGTGTGATATGGTGATCTTTGGGGATGAACTTCGCTTTCATCTTAGTGATCATCCTGTCCCAGCTTTTGATTTTATGTTTTCCTTTGGAACGTCTGTCTGCCTGCAGCTCATCCCACCATAAGGCTGCATGTCCTTTCAACTTAGTAACAGCATGCCTTACTTTCTTATCCTTTTCGATGTCTTCATAATCGAAGTAGGTGTCAAGTGCTCGGATCCAATCCAGCAACTCGTCTACATTTAGACTCCCCTCATAGACGGGAATGTCCATCTTGGTCTTTGAGCTCATTCTGGCAATGGCTCTGATCAACCACTCGGTTGAGGCATCCTTTGCTGAGACCTCTTCTGCATCATGTCTAGCTTCATCTTCCACTTTGGAATCGCTAAACTCTCCAGCGCTGACTCCACGCCTTTGGGTGGTCTCCATCTCTTCGAGTCTTGCCCTGAGATATTGTATCTGTCGCTCCATCTCTTCCTGCCGGTCTACCTCTTCTTCGGGCATCCCTTTCCTCACGATCAATTGATTGCGTTTCTCTTCTAGGCGGCATGGTGTAATCTGCTTCTCTCTGCTATCGGAACAAAGAGAACTCTTCTCCCGCTCTGATACCACTCTGGTGCAAGTCGAGACCCTCACGGTCCAACCTGTTCTCACCAAGACCTTCTTCTTTATTGGCCCGAAGAGCTAAGATCGCTCTTCTACTTCCTTATCGAAATTTTTCACTACCGACAGTAACTCCTGCCACGACCTCCCTTCGTTAACCGGGAAATCTGAATTCGCGACTTCGCGAATCCTGTAAGCACAGTTCACATGCAAACTCAATACCCTGAACCCCGATGGTTAAAGAATCAACGGCTTCATTCTTATCGGGGATTTCCCTATAGGGAAATTGCTATCTGCAATGTCAACAACTTGAACTAACAATCCTCGATGCCCGATGTGCCGATCTCAAACGCACGTGTGGACTTGGGCCTTCCGCCTTCGGGACCTTCCTTCCTTCGAACTCCGGTACAACTCCAACTGTACTCCACTAAAACCTCATGGTCCCACTCAGCCACGTCACTTCTTCTCTCGTGCGATCAGGAATCGCAGGATCACGATTTCACCGGTAGAAGTTTCTTGCGACGAGAATTGTCAAACGTCGAACCCCAACCTTCTTGGATCTGGTGCCACCTTTCCCTGTCGCAATCAACGGCTCCGATTTAATCGGGAAATCGCTGATCGCGATTTCAACGAGTATGAAACTCTTTCCCTCACAAACCACGATATGCCAATATGCGATGGATCCTGGGTTAACTTCCCCACAACTTCTCAGCAATCTGACGGTCAGCAGGACTTCGCGAACTCCTTCTGTGAATCCTGTCTGTGGATTCTCCTCCTTGAGGATTTCTCCTATTCCAAAGCTCTGTTTCTGTTCGAGCTCCTCCTGGGTCCTTCTCCTACAGTATCAAGAAGGAACTATCCCTCCTAATCTCATAGACTCCGATTCCCTCAGAGACCTTTCACACACCCTATGTGCTCGACCTTCAACAACTCTCTAAGTGTCGAATCCTTTGGATCCTGTACACTTGCAGCAACATTTATTTCTGCCTTCCTCTTCTCAGACTAACTATTGAGAACTCTAACCTTGGCCTGCACTTCACCTGCACGGCTCTAATAACCCAATTCAACTCTGGTCAGATGAGAACAAGAGTTCAACTGTCTAGCCTCATCAACACACTATATGCGGATGAATTCAACTGCACTCTATGCAGGAATCTCCTAGCTCAGACAGAGAAACAATTGAAACTCATTCTCCCCTTTTTCTCACAGATTTCAGATTCAATTACGAAATCACATATACAGCATATCAAAGCAAATGCATGACAGAAAGAAAACATTCATAAGCATAATATCAACACATAGAAACAACACAAACCATGAATCGGAATCAAAGACTCTTTTCTATTAATTCAATCTGTACATGGGTGTTCTTCACAAGTTCTCTGCTCTGCTCTTCTCTTTCTCCTGTTCTCAATAATTCTGAATGCTTGACGATTCTGAATGAATAATACAATGTACAAAGGAGGGTGCCTATATTCCGTTTTCCCTCTCGAATTCTACAACTATCAAATCTACAATTAATTCCTATCTACCAACATTAAAACTAATAAATGCCTCCCTATCTACAATACAATATAAGTGCGCTTTTTATGAATGGCTTCATAAAAGAGCGGCGCTACAACTTCCAAAGCATTTCAAAAATGTATGTGCTGGCATTGTCCAACTGTTCTCCGCTCCGTGCTGGCTCGCTTGATGAGTGAGTGATGCTCCTGCATCATGGGTATCCCAACTCCCACAAGAGAAAGTTCAATCAAGATAAAATTTCAGCAGCGTAACGTTATGCAAAAATATGAGATCCATACTCCTCCTCCATCCTTTTTATAGAGTTTTCAAGTAATTAGTTTCCCAAATTCCCATTAAATTACTTTTTCATTTAATTAGCTTCAAAAAACCTCCCCCGTACATATGTCACCCGATCCCCTACTTGCACCCAAAAATCAATTTTATTAATAAATGAAATATTCCTATTTCCCTCACCCACCAAGAGAATTCCTAAAAAATCTCCTTGGTGTCCAAATATTCCCTTACAATTCTTAAATGACTTACGCCTTACTTAATTCCTATTTGAGTTCATAAATAGAAAGTCCCAATGGATAAATTCCTTACTAAGTTAGATAATCAACTTTTTCTTTAAGTCCCCCCTTTTCTTTAAATTTCCCTTTTTCCTTAAGTTTCCTTTTTCTTTTAAGTTTCCCCCTTTTCCGTGTTTAACTGAAAAACAATTTAGCATGTGTAGATAAAATAACAATTTACCCTCTTTTCTTTTTAACTAAATAATAAATTAGCAAAAGTAGATAAAACAACCATTACCCCTTTTTATAAATTTAATCCTTCATTATAATTTTTACTTTAATAAATAAAGTTTGAATTTCTTTACCCCATTCTTTTTATATGTCTAATTATATTTGTTTAGAGGTTTTTGGCTTAGACCTAGGTTTTAAATTCACTAGGTTGGGCAACATTTTTAAGGGAAAATTTATTTTTAACTTTACTTAACACATTATTCATTTTAAGGCAGACTAGGTTTATTCACTAACAAGTTAAAATCACGACATTCCATTCAGGACGCACTATGTTTGTTCACTTAGTTTGTGCAAGAGCATGATGTTACATACACCCCCTCTTGTTTGAAACTTGATCCTGAAGTTTCACAGTTTAAAAGTGTCGAAATAAAGTGCATCAAAATATCAAAGGTCTACCTATCAAACAAAAATGGAAATTGGTGATGCATATCCTATGCGTCCTCCTAGGTCATCGAGTGCAGAATATAGTTGTCCCACTGGACCTTGACCTGGTCTACTATTTGACGTCATAGTTGTTGAATGTGATGGTCTAGGATGTGGATTGGATCATCCATGAGTGCACCCTCATCATATACATGCAAGGAACTCATGTCAATAACATGTGTAGGATCACTAATATAATGTCTCAAAACAGATACATGAAAAACATCGTGCATATGCCTCAAAGAATCAAGCAAGGATAGTCAATAGGCCATGGGCCCCTTCTTTTCCACAATATCGAAAGGTCCCTCGAACCTAGGAGAGATTTGAGCACCCTTTCTAAACTTGATTGAACTCTTATGCGGTTTCACCTGCAAGAAGACTTGATCGCCAAATTCATAACTATGGTCGACACGATGTGCATCGCCATAACTCTTCTATTGATATTGCGCTCCCTTGATCCTTTGTCTTATTATTTGCATTTGATATTCCATTTCTTGTATGAATTTATTTTTTCATTTCTTGTGAAAAAATTGGAGCCACAAATTATATTTTCTTACAACTTTTGTAATGAACATTTTTTCGGATATATGGCATGTAATAAAGGAGGGATTTTCCTTAGAATCAAAAATTGTGATAACATTATAATTCTCCATTTTCTCCAAGGTTCCTCTTTTATCCAAAAATTTACTTTCCTAGGAGGATATTCTTGGCATATATTTTCCAAACAACAATCATTTAAAAACTGAGACAAAGTCGTTGAAAAATTCATAAAAATGCAAGGATGCTTTGTGCCTCCACATTGCTTCGTACAAAAAGGTCACGGGGTCAACTTCACGATTCACCTTCTTGAAGATAAACAATTTAGGAAATTGAGAGAAATGTGCTATCACAAAAACCAAATAAGAAGCCATAAAGAATTTCTTATTCTTTTTATACTAAGACAATTGGGAAGACATTACAATGGAAATCAACTTTCTCAAATCAAAAATGGCCTGCTCCTTGATAGTAAAATATAAGATATAGAGAATCATACAGGAAATGCTAGAAGTATTTTCTTGGCCAGTCACTCTAGTGAATAACCAAGCAATTTCCAGAAAGGGGTTTTTGAATGTGTTGACCTGCAACCTAACAATATATTTAGGGATGGACATGAGATTCTCCAAAATTTCAAGCAAGAGGTCCAGGACGTTGTCATGCTTTTTCAAGAAGTCTCTTCAAACTTCACCTTAGAAGGTGAGTGTTAGCCATGGGATTTTTAACATTTTATGAAATACTTGAGGTGACAGAGAGACGGGAGAATGGTATTGGATTTTAGTTATCTGATGACTTGGTACATATTTCGCAGTGCACTAGGAGACCAGTACCTTATTGTCAAAAACCTCAGGAACACATCTTGCACGAGAAATTTTGGACATCCAAATTACGTCCTTCTTAGAAGAAGGGGATGAATAGTAAGAATATGCTCTAGACCATTGAAAGTTCTGGTCCTCATACCTAAACATAGTCAAAGTATCTTCGCAGAACTTCTATCGAGTTGTTGCTACCATAATTTGATGAGAGCGTTCTTTTAATCTAGATAATATTTGAAATGAGTGCTTGAGAGATATAATATATTCTTCTGAAAATCATGCTTTAATGTGGTTTTAATAAGAAATCTTCTCAAGCCCCTCGCTTATTAATGATGATATTTTTGAGACCTGCATGATGATTTATTAGCATTAAACCATACTAAATACATATTGGGAAAATCACGAAGGTGGAGGGGACGAAAGAGAGAAAATAGGATTTGGGAATTTTGTGAACCTGCCAACCCGTGAACCCGAGAGCCCACCATTGCAGATGGTACAAATTTGGATAAGTGTTGTAACGTGGTTGGTCAGACTCAATATAGAAGATATGAGATACTTAGGAGCTTGGGGATTTTGATGGTCAAAATATAGCTCGTGGATAATTTCGGTTCAAAATGTATGTCACAGAACATGCGATATCAAATCTTGAAAACCGTCAACCTAGTAACCGGTGACTGTAGAAAAAATTAAGTATAGAATGCTACGACGGTCAGTCAAACTCATAATGTAACATCCCACTCTGGAGCACTGAGAAAACTTATTCTTTCAGGACACTTGCTTGCAAGTGATCTGGACTTTTATGATGTTAAGCTATTTATCCTTGATTATGATGCGATATGATAGATGACATGATGTTTTTACTACTTTGATGTAGACAGGTGCTTCTGACTTAGTTTCATTGAGGGTTTCAGACCTTGAGGATGCAGAGGCATCGGTGGAACCCCCTTGGACTCCGGATTGAGTCAGGGAGTGTGCTATTCGGGTTGATTTATTTACTGTGATATTTCTTTGATCTGATGATATGATGTTGACATGTTCTAACATGATTGTTGATGATGCAGGCTAACGATAGCTTGCCGAACAGACTCACATATGGAGTAAAGGGGCCACACATGATTTCCAGAGAGGTTGAGGGAGAGGGGTGGACATCATCCCTGCCACCGCCTACTAGCACTCCC
>JASDQU010372487.1:0-19470 GCA_032191745.1 Picea mariana
TGATGTCGGTACATATTGATGAGTCATTGTTGATGAGTATTTGACACATGATTGGTATATAATTGGTACATGGTTGGATGCACTTGTTTATCGTATAGGTTGATTACATGTTGTTTGGCACAGGTTGGTGCATGGTTAATTCACTTGTTTATGGTACAGATTGATATTTGTTGAGGATTGTTGCCTCATCTCAGTTGGTGTTGAGAATGTAAAGTGAGTCTTGAATATAGAGCTGGTGCTCTTGTAGAGTTGTACTCTATTCAATTGTTGCTGAAAAACCCCCAGATTGAAGTCTATAATAAAAAGAAAAATTGTACATACATCTTGTGTTCCTTGTGGAGATGATTTGTTGACGATATATTGCTGATATATGTTGGTGATATGTATTCACATATAATTGATTATTAATGACATAAATGAGTAATGAGTAAATTTCGAATGCTAACTAATGAGTTTTGTGTAAGAGGGAAGTTTTGGGAAAAATATCCCCACACTCATTCACCCCCCCTTTAAGTGTGGTAGGTGTGTCCAACAGAATGTACACGATATATATAGCTTGTTGGAATATGTAATGATGAATTGTGTGGTATTGTTGGAATGTATTAATTTGGAAGATAATAATGTCTACCCTATGTAAAAGAGTTATCCCACATGCATCATGAAGTAATATACTATTGTTACCATTCATTACGTAAAGAGGTGAAATTACATGTATCCCACATGTATTATTTGGATGGAATTCATCCATATCTCTTGGTATATAATAGAGGTAAGAGAGACCCATGAGATACACAAGTACATTGAAATAAATGATTGCATAATGATCATATACTTTGTAATGATGTGAAGTTGGAGTGTGATGTGTGGGAGATGAAGTGTAAGATTGGATATTTATGAAGAATAAAGATATATAATAGAGGTAAGAGAGACCCATGAGGTACATTGAAATGAAGGATCACATAGTGATCATATACTTTGTAATGATGTGAAGATGGAGTGTGATGTGTGGGAGCTCAAGTGTAACATTGGAGATTCCTGAAGAATAAAGAAGACAATACCGTCTCATGGATGTTTCCAAATTTTAGGGTTATATTGTTCGCTCGTTAATTTGAAATATTTTGTATTATCAGTTGGCCTTCGTCTTGATCATTTTACCTCATCCTTGCAACTGTTTATTATGTCTATTACCACATTTACCCATACCTATACAATTAATGTGTTTAACAAGATTAATGTTATTAATAGTTACAATTTCCTTTGTTTTTAGTGATTTAGAAAGGATTTATACCAATCTTGTCGATGAAGGTCTTTGACAATTCAGTTCTTGCACCAACAGTTCATTTATGGTAACCGACCTCCATGTTTAGCGTATATGCTCACCTTTAGGGAAAAAATGAAGACATGGGTTTTGTTGGCAATACCTCCAATATGGTTTGGTGTTCACTAGTGCATACCTAGGTCACAAGTGTGGAACTCTAGTGTGTGGTCAAATCTCGTGGTCAAAATTGTGCTAGAATTATCAGTAGTGACCTTTATACGTGCTTTCCAAATAAACGAAGAAGAATCTCAAAATTCTAGAACATGGGTTTTTTGTAGAATACGTCCATTTAGTTGAATCTTGAGTAGTTTTTAAAAATGATGAAGGATGTGGGAGATATGGGAATTTTTCGAATCTTGGTTTGCCTAGATTTGTAGTTGTGACTATATTCTCCAATCTTCTAGACAAATGGGTGGGCTCATCCAGCAAGGGAGACTGAATCAAGCTATTCTCAACCTTTTTTTATGTCATATAAAATCATTTGTAATCTGATCTTGAGTTATTTTTATAACCAAGATCCATTAAACATGAGAAACCAAATATCTTGTAAAATAATAATGCCTTGACAGTTCTGATTTGAGGGAATTGGTTTTGATCCACTCAATTTCTCCTCCCTGTATATAAACAACCATAGAATAGAGGAAGAGGGGTGTGTTAATATTGGGAGCTTTGTAAGGAGGATTATTGTAAGGAGTAGGTGGAATTCATGCTTGAGTACTTGTAAACTCTATTTCATTTCAATAATAATCAGTAATTGATATTATGTCCCATATCTGAAGTGCTCACTTAGTTTGTAAGTTTTCCACAACGTGTGTTGTGTTCATTTATTCTTAGTTAGATAGTAAGTTTAATTTCCATTTCTATATTCATTAGTTTCCTTTTGCTTATTAGTCTTTTATTTCATCTCAAGACATAGATGCAGTTGTTCAAAACCAAAGATTATTGTTGCAATTACATACTACATTTGGAAGTACAACAATGCTTGGATTGATCCAATGAGAGATTGTACTCAGAGTCACTTAAGTGTAAATGAAATTCATGGTGAATGGTCGGCAGATGCCTCTATGTTTCCTACAATTTTCAAGCTTTCTTTTAGTTGGCCATAGAAGTTGAATCCATTGAAGATTGAAGGAATGATTTGATATGATTTATAAGTTATCACAGGAACCCTTGGGAAAGACTGTGGTTTGTGCCAGAATAACATTTGAGTGACTCTCATCCAGGAATATAAATCTATGGTGTAGTTTTCTTTGTCAACATTTCTTTGATAGATCAACATAGGCTCTGATCTTGCATTTCCTCAGCTTGCATATCAAAGCTTACAAGCCCCCAGGTTGATGATTTGATGTCCAAAATTTATTACATATAAATATCCCCACATTTCTTGTGCCATTGTCGGGGAGGTGCTAAAGGGATTAGAGAACTTACAATGTTTTCTTTCACTTTTCTTTTGGATTGATGCATGGAAATTGAAAGCTCCTCATGTCAAGAGAAAATTTGGTGACAACAGGGTATCGATAGCGTGAGTAGTCCAAATACATGCTCTTATTTGGAATTTGTCTTGTGTGGTGTGCAAGATTTAATTTGTTTTCTTAAATTTCTTATTTTTGGTTTGTAATAACTCCATACACTAATACATGTGTGAGACAGGATTATCAGACCAACTGGAAAAATGTAAAGATGCTTAAGAATTGTTTGAGCAAAGGAGGACATACCCCTACAAGGATGTTCTCAAATCCTTTCCCACACTCAATAGTTGTTACCATGGATGAGTCTACAATTCAAGAAGTAGTGGAGGAATCAAAGATCCGTGAACATATTCCATAGAAGGAGGATCTATAATTTTCTTCTAGTAGTCCTTGTGAGCAAATAGAAGAGATCAAAGAGTCATGGAACACATCATATGAAGAGCAGATATTAGAGGCAAAGATTGAAGAATTTTTGGCATGTTTATCACCAGATCCCTTGTGCATTATGGAGTGTGAAGAACATCTTTCCAAGGAACTTCATGGCATGACAATCAAAGAGAGCCAAGGAGACAGATATTACATCAATGCTTGGTTCCAAACAATCATCAAGTCACAGTACCCCTCCATCCTTCAACACGTATTGGCATCATCTCCATAAGAGTAGTTGGCCTCTCATGTCCGGGCAACCATTGAGGTATATTTTTAATACTTGGATATGAATCTGTTTGTAAATATGTTACACACATGGCTTCACTAGAAATACTCCTACACTTGAGAAAAGGTTCCCTTTTTCAAGTAGGGTAGAATAGTAGATCAGTAAATTTCAATAAATTTTGCATATCGTTAGTGATCTAGCTTAAAGTATAGTGCAACAACATTTTTATGTTTTTCCAAATAGGTGAGGAAAGTCAATAGTTGACAAGGCATCTTGTTGAAAAGAAGGAGATCTTTGTTCCCATACCCGATCTCCATTCCTATAGTATATGTTTGTTGAGGTTTGTTGGACATTTGTATGGTGGAAAAGCTAATCTCATAGTTGTGTACAAGTTTAAAATCTACAGAAAATTTACAACTGGAAAACATCTCAAAGGAAGCAACAGACTTCACTAGCAACAACATTATTCTCCTCTGGTACATGAATTTCATAGTGGATGTCGGAAAATTGTAGATGAATTTTGTATCTTTCATCAACTGGACAGGTATGTAGTAGCCCAGATGCCTTCTTCAACTCCAGTTCATATATGTAAGTATTATCTCCAGAAAATTAAGGTAACTTAAGGTAAATATTTTTCTAATCCTTCTAATTTATTGAAGATGAAGGAAATTTATCATAAAAATAACATTTAAAGCTTGTTATTGTGATCCTATGTTGTCTCCTACCAACACCCTCTACTACCTCCATATAATCTCACCATTAACCATTAACCCATGATCTTTCCAACACTCATTTCGAATCACTGTCAAGGATTCGAAATGAAGTCATCATTTTCATATTCATCCCCTAGATTCATTCCCTTTTAAATCCCTAGTTGTTCCATATCCCTCATTTTAACTTAACCGACTAATAATTATGAAAATTTAAGTTAGTTAATCCACATCTTTGCTTGAGCACTTTTACATATTATGCTAAGTAAGAATGGCAAGGGTTATGGTGGCACAAGTTTTTAGAATGGAAAAAGAGCAGGCAATTATAGATAGGAAGATCTTGTACCCACACACAGTTGTTTTGTCCCATTAAAATAACCAACTGAGTTGCATAGTGTCCTAAAATAAGAATATGATTCGATATAGTTAGTCATCCCTATCTCAATTTTCTTCCAATAGTTCACTATTGTTGTGCAGTTCAAGATCTGTATTTTTTGGCCACACTTTCCTCTTTTGTACCTGAAAAGTAAATAGTTTTCTGAAGAAGCTAAGTTGTTAATATACAAATTAAAAGGGAACCATTGTTGCAGGAATCCCATCTTGTTGAAAACCAAGAAGTATATAAAGTAATATTTGGAGGAAGGGTCAACTATATTCAACAAAAATTCAATGGATTCATTAAGGCTTCTTGTGATTTGTGTGTTTTTTTATTATAAGCATTTTTTTGGCTACTCTTACATGGAACATTACATTTGTAACGTACCCAACCCCAACTAGGTCACGCCACTACTAAAACGACCAAATAAAAAAAAATATGATTTTAAATCCAAGTGCAGAAAATAACACACAACATGACATTCAAGTTCATTTGGTTGTCTATACTCAATAAAAACGTAAATATAATTACTATTACTATGCTCAACATCAACTAAATACATGTAACAACACTCAGCCACATAAATAGGGATTTCATTGCATCATTCTACTCACAACAAGCAATAATAACCAAATTTATTTCATAGTAAATTGCATAGCATCTATATCAACATTATACATGCATAAACACAATAAATAACAACACTTATGTTATAAAATGTGCAACTTGTTGCAGAGGACAAACATTTCTCCCAGCCGTAGCCTTGTTGTCCAATTCTCAACAGCAAGACACCCATGAGATGGGCTATGAGTCCACAAGAAACAATGGTCCCTAAGGTTGGCTAATGTCCCCCTTTCAATAGTAAAAAATCACAACTAATTCCATTCCATCATATCTCTTCCCCTCAACCTGCATAACCCAAGGGATGGAATCCCCCTTCACTTCTCACAATCCCTCTGGCCTTTCCACTCCCCTCCAGGGCTTCCATCACAGGTTGGACATGAATTCTACTTGTTGGGACCTTGGGAATTCTACAATTGAAACACAAATTCACCCAGTAGTAAAATGTGTGCTTTCTTGAACGAATCTTGAATAGAACTTCACTCATAGGCCTTAAACCTCTTTCTCCATGAAATTCCAACTCCAAACAACTGTTAAATGTTCCCACAATATCTACCTTCAAGATTCACCACTCAAAACTCCATTGATGGCCATAAAACTCCATATAAAAACAACTCCCTCTGCAAAAGCGTGAATGTGTCATTCAAGTCTCCTACCCATACAAATTTCCCTTATTTCTCTTGTTTTCTTGAATTTCATTCTTCCCCAAGTTGATTGTACTCAACCCCCATGCTCTCAATAACTATGGGATGTGACTCTCACACCCACCCTGTTATATGAACTCAATATTTGGGCTCTAAAACACTCAACAACTAATGGGAGGTTCATGGTAAGAATAATTTAGAAAGAAATAAGAAATAGGTTTTGGTTTAATAAATATGGGTAAACACCCCCCCCCCTTGGACCCCTTCCCACTCTTGTGGACACTTAGACCCCAAATCTATGTCTATGTCCCTCTGCAGTTGGTGATACATTTTATTCATTATATTCAATTTACATCATTTACATATTAGATCGATTTGGCTCTCGACCATATATTATATTTACAATACGCATCACTTGGCTCTCTGCCATATACGACATCTTAAATATACATCACTAGTTGGGGTTTGAAAACAGGGTGTTACATCCCCCCCTCCCCCCACAAATTGCATTGTCCTCAATGAAAATAATCACACATTTTACACATTGACATATATAACAACATTACATCATAATACTTGGTAATTCCGTAACTTAATGAATCAAGCGACAGTTCCAACTAGCTACTATATTTTCCCCTCAACCCACACATCGTTTGGACAAGAAATCTCAGAGTTGTGGCTCTAGGAACTCCAATTGCCAAAATGGTTTCTTCAATCACTTATGTACAAATGCACATTCATATTTCTTCAAAATTTTCAAAAATTTGCAGGTATGCTTCTCGCATGGCGTCCTCATGCTCCCATGTAGCGTCTTCAGGAGCATAGCAGGTCCATTGAACCTTTACCAAGCCAATGGATTTGTTCCTGATCACTTTGATTTTCCGATCCAGGATATGCACTAGTTCCACATGGAAATTCCCTTTGTGTTACACCTAGATCACATTCCAATCAATCACATGAATAGGACCAGGTACATAAATTTTTTAATAGAGACACATGGAACACGTTATGAATTCTCATGGATGCAAGTAATGCTAGCATGTATGCAACTGGTCCTATTTTTTCAAGACCTCAAAATGCCCACAATATCTCACTTCCAACTTTGGGCAACTTCCAAGTTTCAACAAGCTTCTCTTGGCTTGAAATTTTAAAAACACATGCTCTCCCACTTTGAATTCTCTATGTGTTCTCATTTTATCGGCTTAGCTCTATTTTTGATCTTGTGCAACTTTCAAATTCTTCTTGATCTTTACCATCTATTCTTCCATTTCCTTTAATAGTTTGGGCCCAACCACGACTTTGTTTGTTGGGTTGTCCCAACTTACTGGGGTGTTGCATTTTCCTCCATAAAATGCTTCAAACATGATCATCTTCAATGATTCCTGATACCCATTATTGTAATAAAACTCAACTAAATGAATATAGTCGCCCCACCTAGAGGGATTTCCCATTACATACATCCTCAATATGTCTTCAATTATCTGATTAATCATTTTTGTCTGCCCATCTGACTTTGGGCGATATGTTGTACTGAAATTCAAATTGGTCCTAGATCCTTTAAATAACCCCTTCCAAAATTTGGAAGTGAACTTGGGATCTTGGTATGAAACTATTTCCTTAGGCACACCGTGTAGCCTAGCAATTTCTCTCATGTAAATTTCTGCAATATTGGTTTCCTTATGAGTTACTTTTACCGAAATGAAATGTGCAACCTTTGTAATCTTTTCCACCACTACCATGATGGAATCATGTTTTTTTTTTATCTTAGGAAATTTGGTAATGAAATTGATAGTAACAACTTCGCATTTCCATTTAATAATGGGCAATGGATGCAACAATCCCGCTGGATGTCTATGCTCAACTTTTACCTTTTGACATTCCATGTATCTAGCCAAATAATCAGTGACATCTTTCTTCATACCAGGCCAAAAATATTGGCCTCTTACAGTTGTAATAGTTCTATGATAACCTGGATGTCTAACATATGGCACATTATGCATCTCCTTTAGAATCAAATTTCTCAATTCCCGAGAATTGGGAACATAAACTATGTTCCAAAGAGGATTTCATCCTTTTCCATCATGTAATCCTTATATTTTTGTTGTATATCGTTATGTTGTTATATCCTCTAAAATTTTGTCTTTTAAATATGTCTTGTACATACTAATGGCTGAAACATGCATTTTATGCACCCTTCTGTTGAGTGCATCATCCACCTTATTATCTTTTCCCTTTATGTGCTTGATATCAAAGTTGTGTTCGCTAAGAAATTCCAGCCATCTAGTTTGTCTAGAATTTAGTGTTGGTTGTTCAAACAAGTATTTCATACCACTATGGTCTATTCTTAACTCAAATTTTCTGCCCATGAGGTAATTACTCCACATTCTTAAGGCATGTACTATGGCTTCCAACTCTAATTCATGTAGCATAATTCATTTCATGCTCCTTCAATTTTCTGGACTCATAACAAATTACATGTCCATTTTGCATAAGTACTCCATCGAGCCCTTCCTTGCATTCATTTGTGCACACAACAAAATCCTCATTTGGATCTACAACTTTTAAAATAGGTGCACTAGTTAGCAATTCCTTTAAGCACTGGAAATTTTCTTCACACTTAGCACTCCATTCAAACTTTACTCCTTTATTTTGCAAAGATGTTATTGGGTGTGAAATTTTGGAGAATCCTGCAATGAATCTCCTATAATACCCAGCTAGACCCATAAATAATCTAACCTCTGAAATATTTGTTGGCGTTGGACAACTCTTGATTGCATCAATATTTTCTAGATCCACTGCTATGTCGTCTTCTGAAACAATGTGACCCAAATAATGGATATGCTTTTGATAGAAAGTACATTTACTAAATTTGGAATATAATTGGTGCTCTCTTAACACTTGTAGCACCATCCTCAAATGTTTCTCATGCTCTTCTTCTGTCTTTGAATAGATAAGAATATCATCCAAGAACACAATTACAAAATTATCCAGGAAATATCTGAACACCCCATTCATTAGACACATAAAAGTAGCAGGTGCATTTGTCAACCCAAAAGGCACCACCACAAATTCATAGTGTTCATACCTTGTCCTAAAGGTCATTTTGCTAGTATCATCTTCTTTTATTCTCACTTGATGATAGTTTGACCTCAATTCAATCTTGCAGAATATCTTTGCTCCTTTCAATTGATCGAAAATAACATAAATCCTTGGCAAGGGATATTTATTCTTGATTGTAACCTTGTTCAGTTGTCTGAAGTCAATACATAACCTCAACGTTCCATCTTTCTTCTTGAAAAAAAGAACTAGGGCACCCCAAGGAGAAACACTTGGGCTTATGTACCCTTTCTTTAACAACTCTTTTAGCTCCAGTGTGTTCCTTATATGGGGAGTCTCAGATGTTGGGGAAGTTCCAAGCATTAATTCAATAGAAAAATCTATATCCCTCTTTGGTGGCAATCCTAGCAACTCCTCAAACATGTCTTCAAACTCTTTCAAGACTAGATAATCTTCAAGACTTAGCTCTTTATCCTTCTTTGGATCTTCCATATGAGTTGCATATATTTGGCATCCTTTTCTAAAACTTCTTTTCAGCTATAATGCTGAAATATCTCGGACAAGTATAGGCCTTGGAATACCTTGCACTATCTTGGAGCTCCCTCCCTCATCAAGACATGCAAAAACCTTTTTCTAACTATCTGAAACAACACAATGCTTTTCTAGCCAATCCATACTAATCAAGTAATCATAAGACCTAAGCAGTATGATGTTCAAATATTCCTTAGGGTTAATTTCATTCATGTTTATAGGGCATTCTTTAATAAGTTCATTAATTCTTCTCTTGGTTCCAGTAGCTAGTTGAACTAACCAAGATTTTTCATGCTTACAATTCTTCAATTTAAATCTTTCAATTATCTTTGGATCTATATAGTTATGAATAGCTCCAAAATCAATTAAAATAGCTATGGGTTGATTATCAATCTTACCTTCCACTTCCATCATGTGGGATTGATAGTCTGCTTGTCTATTGTCCAAGGCTGCATAGATCCTTGGCATGTTTTTTCCCATGTCCTCTATTGTCTCCTCTTGTTTGATGTTATGAAAAGTATTCATTTTATCTCCTTGGTGAGGAAAATATTTATACATGTTATCTCCTTCACATCCCCAACACTTTATGGGTTGTTGTCTTGGCCTCTTTCCCAAGGACTCTATCATTTTCTGATCACCTTGAGATGGTTTCCCTTGATAATATGCTTTATATATATTTCTTATGAAAGGTGGTTTGTACCATTTCTTCCTTTGATCCATCTTTCCTTTCTTCTTTTCATTCCACACCCTTTGGAAAGTTGGATTTCCTTTGTTCTGCTCATACAAATACTTGGCCTTTCTTATGGATTCTTCTAAATTTTTGGTGTCATCAAACTAAATTTTGTCTTTGTAGAAGGATGGAAATCCACTCAGGAACCTCTGAATTTTGACCTTCTCATTTCTGATGAAGTTTGCATACCTAAAAGGTTTCAAGAACTTTCTCTCATATTCATCCATGGTCATGTTCCCAAGTTTGAGTTCAAATAACTCTTGCATCTTCTTGTCATAATATTGCTCTGACAAGTATTGTTGCTAAAAATATTTCTTGAACTACTTCCAAGAAATTATTTTCTCATCAAGGTGCTTAACCTACTTCAATCGATCCCACTACATATATGTCTTTCCTTGAAGGTGGTAGGCTTCAATTCTAGCTTCTGCATTTGATGAGGATATGTGCAACTGGAAATATTTTCGCATTCTCAGCAACCATGCCTATGCATCTTCACCTTTCTTTTTTTCTTCATCAAATGATGGTGGCTTGATTTTCCTTATCTCCCCTTGTAAGCTATTTGACCCATGTCTCCTTATTTTATGCCTAACGAGAGATATACGTGTTTTGTTTTCCTACCTTGAACATGCATATGTTTTTCTGGTCGAGTGCTCTAGGGACTAATGATGTTGATGCCTGCTAATACTCCTTGATTGTCTAGATCCCCCATGATCATCCCTCCTATCATGAGACCTAGACACTTCCACTTTCCTATAACTAGCTTCCTGCCTTGTTCCTGAATATTTGTTGACCTACTTCTATATCATATTCAGGCTTTGAAGTATCTCTTCCTAAACCTTCATAATCCTTTCATTATCATCTTTATAGCTCTACACTTCTTTTTGCAAGATTCTCATAGTTATAGGCTCTTGCCTGTCTCTTCTTCCATTAGACTCAATCTCAACATTACCTATGTCGATATGCAGACCTATAATTTATTCTTTATGGTTGTAAGACCCTTGAGCATCCTCCATATCTCTAGTTCTTATGTAGGAACTAAAGTTTGTTTTTCAATATCTAATTCTGCAACAATGTGCATGCAATAATTGTTGTTATAATTAATCATATTGCAAAATATTTATTAATTAGATTACATGTCATTATTCATTTCAAATTATGAATAATATTAATGCATTATTCCAATATATGACTCCTTAAATGTGTTATTCTATAGAACATATTTCCAATGACTCTACCCATACCTCATTTTGAGTTCTAAGCGAAAAGTTACAACATTTGCAAGTTGTAATTTCCACTCTTTTACTGCTACATAAATCTCTTTTATCACTTCCTGGTCAATTTTTCTTCCCAAATCAAAATTCTAGGTGGAATGATGTCTTCTCCTCCTCAATACCATTCTAACGACTATTCATTTGCTCAAATCCTAGCTCCGAGATGAAAGTTATGGTTCAAAGAAGTCTTGATTATTTTTCTCAATTTATCCATGTATGCTACATGTGTCTTATTTCTCTTCTTGCACATTTTTAAATACCTAGATCCAAAATCTATCTATATGGATGTCTTCTATGGATCATAAGATTTCCATGGACTTCTTAGTAAGGAGTTATGCTCTCTGGAAGTAATTTGGTTTCAAAATTTTACCTCAACTATTTTAGTCGTAACTTTCTCATACAAGCTCTGTTTTGCGCCTGGAATAGCTCATTAGAAAGCTCTCTTCGAGTTCATTTATTTAAGATGCAAAGACAGAGTGTACTTTTGTATACTCTATTTTTGTGAGTTTTGATTGCCTAAAAACATCATTTAGGGACTCAAAATCACCCCGCAAGTTCGTGACCTTCAAAAACCCAAAAAATTATTAAAAATTTGATAGTTTTACTGTTGTAATAGTCTTTTAAATATGAGTCATCCATTTAAAATAGCATGAAATATAAGCCATTGATAAGACATTGATCAGAGATTGACAATTTATTTTTTTATATCTGAATTTCCAACTGTTCTTCCCAATGCTTGATCATCAGTCATCGACCATCAGTCGTTTCTCCTCGCAAAACCAAATATTGCCTACAAATCTCATCGATCCCCGATCATCAAAAACCGAACGCCCCTTTGCTAATGTGGAAACCATGCTGACATGGCATGACACATCATCCTGAGATGTCGACTTTGCTAATGTGTAATGACACATAGATGTTGGCATGGCATGACACATGGATGATGACATCACCATCCTCTTTTCCTTCATCGACGATCGAGCACTTCTCTTGGAAGACTTAAAACACTCCGCTAAATTTGTCAATGTCTGATCATCGACCATTGGAGATCGTAGATTTCTCTCATTCAAATGAAAACTTTCCACCAATTTTTTCAATCCCCAATCATTGGCCATTGGTGATCGGTGATCCCCTTTGGACACATGAAACCTTAGCCAATCTTCATCGATCTCTGAATATTGACCATCGGTGAATTTTGTTGGAGAACTTCGACACTTAGATTTTTTTCAACCAAATTCCCGATGAATTCGGGTTGTTGATCTACTTATTCAAAAATGATATTGTTCGTTGATATTATCAAACTTCGCCCAACTCTGTTGACCATCAGCCATCAACCGTTGGAGATTTCTTTTGGGCACGTGAAATGTTTGACAAAATCTGTCGATCCCCAACCATTGACCATCCATGATTGGAAACTTATTTTGTCTGAACCCATATCTTCTTCAAATTTGTTGATTCGACCATTGACCATCAACGAATTCTTCTAGCGAACTTCAATACTTAGAATTTTTTTATCAAAATCCAGGTGAATCTAGGCTGTCGATCTCCCACTCAGAAAGATCTTGGTTGTCGATCTCTCACTCAAGAAGATCTTGGCTATCGATTCTACTCCAACCTTGCAATGATCGAAATGAATTCAAACCGTCGATCTATTTCATTTTCCCAACCACTGAAAACAAATCTCAGTTGTTGATCTACTTAACCTTTCAATCGACTGAAACCTTATAAATTTTAAAATTTATTTAGGTGAATCTCGATCGTTGATCTCGCGAACAAATGCAATCTCAGTCGTTGATTCACCAAACTTCCCGCAACTCTACAACAATCATTAAAATGAAAAATTCGACCATTCCAAGTCGAATTAAACTCTAGAAATTTTCATATTGGTTCCATTAAAGTTCTTAAATAGATCTTAGTTACTTAAACTCAAATTTCTCTCATAAATTTGGGGGTTTCTCTCTAATTTTTTACCATTTCCCCCCAAATTCGCATAGACTACAGTCTGTAACAACAAATTTCACCAAATTTCTATGGTTCTTGGCCCATACAAGCTCGGTGTTGTACTAGAATCTCTAATACCACTCTGTAACATACCCAGCCCCCAGCTAGGTCACATTACTGCTAAAAGGACCAAATAAAAAAAAATGATTTTAAATATAAATGCAAAAAATAACACACATCATGACATTCAATTTCATTCGACTGTCCATACTTAATAAAAATGTAAATATAATTACTCTTACTGTGCTCGGAAACAACTAAATACATACAACAACACTTGCCACATAAATATGGTTTTGAATGCATCATTATGCTCACAACAAGCAATAATGACCAAATACATTTCACACTAAATTGCACAACAACTATATCAACATTATACATGCATAAACACAACAAATAACAACACTTATTTTATAAAATGTGAAACCCGATGCAGAGGATGGATATTCCTCCCAACCGTAGCCTTGTTGTTTCAATTATCAACAACAAGACACCTCCGAGCTGGGGCTATGAATCCACAAGAGACGATGGTCCCTAAGGCTGGCTAATGTCCCCTTTTCAATAATCAAAAGTCATAGATAATTCCATTCCACCAACTCTCTTCCCCTCAACCTACACAACCCAAGGGATGGAATCCCCCTTCACTACTCGCATTCCCTCAAGTCTTTCCAGTCCCCTCTAGGGCTTCCAGCACAGATTAGACATGAATTCTACATGTTGGGACCTCATGAATTCTATAGTTGCAACATGAATTCACCCAGCAGAAAAATGTGTGCTTCCTTTCAAGAATTTCAAATAGAACTTCACTCATAGGTGCGTAGCCTCTTTTTCCACGAAAATTCATCTCCAAATAGCTGCCAAATGTGCCCAAAATAACTACCTTCAAGCTTCAACACTCATAACTCCATTGTTGGCCAGAAAAATCCATGTAAAAACAACTCCCTCTACAAAAAATTAAATGTATAATTATAGTCTCATACCCATACAATATTTTTTTTTTTCTCTTGCTTGCTTGACTTGCACTCTTCCCCAAGTTGATTGTACCCAGCCCCCATGGTCTCAATAACTATGGTATGTGACTCTCATGCCCACCCTCTTACATGAACTCAATGATTGGGATATAGAACACTCAATAGGTATTGGGAGGTTCATGGTAAGAATAATTTAGAAAGAAATAAGAAATGGGTTTTGGTTTAATAGTTATGGGTAAACTCTCCCTCCCCTTGGACCCCTTCCTGCTCTTGTGGATACTTAGCCCCCAAATATCTGTTTGTGTTCCTTTATAGCTAGCGATAATTTTTATTCATTATATTCAATTCATCATTTACATATTACATCGCTTTGGCTCTCGACCATATACATCGCTTTGGACTTTGCTCACTTTTTTTTTCAACATTAAAACTGCTCATTTATATTAGAAAATATAATTGTGTACACATTTCCATCCATTACATAGTTCATGCATAGTTTGCATGCCTCCCATATCTCTGACATAGAAAAAAAAAAACTATACTTTAAAGAGCTTCAGAAAATTAGTCTTTGATATGAAGCTTACAATATAACAACACTATATCCAGAAAGTTACATATAACCCATGACTCTCATAGAAAGTATAGAACCATCTATGCTCCTTCATACTCTATACCACGGGAGGAAAACTGAGAGAGCAGAAAATAAAGTGGATATAATCCTAAAAAATCTCAGTAGACTAGTAAGACCAAAAAAAACTAGCTGCTAAAAAATTTTGAAAAAAAGAGGAGGGCCCTCACTCCCATCTACCCACAAGCTATATTTGATCTTTCCTTCGGTCTTCGGCAAGGCATTTTTCGAGAGAAAGTCTGCTTCCTTATTTAGCTCCCTATAGACATGCGTGTAATGGATCTCTCTAAAATATTTTTTGAGCTTGTTGATTATGTCTATCCATCCCATCAAAGAAACAATATGTAGCTTGCCTCTATCCTTCAACCAATCAATAATAATCTTTGAATCCCCAATTACCTGGATGACTTCGATATTCAACCGCACAACCAAGATATGTATCGCCCATGCTCCAAGTAGTTTTGCTATGTTATTTGTCCCAATGCCACAATTGAAGGTCCACTTATAAACTGAGTTTGCACAAATATTTATCAATCCCCCAGCCCCACACCTGTGGTCACTTATCTGCGCTGCTCCATCAAACCAACTCACTATAGGAGTAGTGAAACTTGGGGTCTGAACTATACAAGGACAAGTCTTCTTCAGAGTAAATGACCGAGATGTTAAGTTTTCCCTGAGTTTATAAACAACTGAAAGAGGAAAGAGAATATTTCCTTCAAATATTTTTTTGTTCCACGCCAACCAAACAAACTAGCAAAGCAAGGAGGGGAGAGTAATGTAAATAACCTCCTTTCTATCCCAGTTTTCAAAACACCCATATAATGTACTTCCTTCCTAGACAGTCATAAAGTTTAGCTCCTTTTTTATCCTAGTCCAAACATCCTGATAGAAGCTACAAGTTACAAATAAATGGTACACGGATTCAACATCTTTAGAACACAAATGACAAATGTTAGGACCTTCCCACCCTTTTCTTTGCAAAGTGTCCTAGGTTAATATCTTATTCTCAATGGCTAACCATGTGAATAATTTAATTTTTTGCGCCAAATCGCACTTCCACAAATGTCTTCCCCATCCCCCAATAACATGTTGCCACTTCTTACTTGCAAGAGCGCAATATATATTTTTTACAGTAAGGCACCCAGATCTGTAACTAGACCCCCGCACCAATAAGATCCCTGCAATATGCATCCCATTCCACTGTCAAGTTCCCTCTAAGGCCAATCTCCTCACTGGTTTTCCAATGATCAAATAGATAACATGATATGCTTTCACCTAAAGCCTGGTAAAGATAAACCATGTTGTTTCTATTTAGTTCAGTTATAAGTTGGTGAGTTAAAAATGATGAAGTCCCCGGGCCCAAAATGTTGTCCAACCCGAGTAACACCGAGTGACCAGACCTCGACCTCCAACTCAACCAGTGGGTAATCAAATGCAAGGACTTCAAAAGGTTCTTCCAAGTCTGAGAGGCAGACGACATTGTAGCTGGAGCCGATCTAAACCAAGTGACTACCAAGCAATGTGGAATGTACTTATCTTTTATCACCTTGTTCCAGATTCCCTCCTTCATCAAGCCTCACCACAAGGAGTTTGCAGCCAAGGCGTTGATGAAAAGGAAGATATTTCTTATCCCCCAACCTCCCAAATGTTCTTGTCTTTCTATGACTTCCCAATTGTAGAGATGCATATGTTTTTTCCCACCATTACCCGACCAAAGAAAACTGAACATGAGTTTTTTTATCTTTTCCAGAATCGATGTTGGTATGGTCGCCAAAGCCATCCAGTAAACATGTTGTCCTTCAAGAGAAGATTTGACCAGTGTGAAGCTTCCCCCCAAAGACAACCATCTATTACACCACACCCCTATCCTTGATTCAATCTTTGTGAGAAGCCATTTCCAATCCACAATCTTATAAGCATCGACCTTTAAGAAGTATCCAAGATATTGAAATCCCTTTGCAAGTTCCTCGAAATTATAAGGGAAAATATCCTTTAAATTTCCTAAAGTCTCTCCTTGGATTCCAGCATAGTAAAAAATAGACTTTGTCTAGTTTATCATCAGTCTGGAGGTACTACAAAATATCAGTAAAATCTTTTTAATCTCCATCCACTCATCAGTAGTTTCTTTTGTCATAATTAGCACATAGTCAACAAAGAACAAATGTAAAATCTTGACTATTCTGGATACCTTTACCACTGACAATTTTCCTTTGTCCTTTCCTTTCTTTAACAACATGCTAAGTCCTTCCATGATTAGAATAAATAGTAGAGGAGATAATTGACATCCTTGTCACAGACCATTACCACTTTGAAACACTTGAGTAGTCTCCCCATTTATGAGGACTGAGAAGTTTGCATTGGTCACACAACTTAAGATCCAATTTGTGAAAGGAATACTAAAGCCCGATTTAATTAAAGTCAATCATAAAAAATCTCAATTGATGCAATCACAAGTTTTCTTAAGATCTAATTTTAATATCAAGGCTTTGGACTTTTTAACCTTAATATTGTGCAAGCATTCCTGTGTCATGCCTATAGCATCCAAGATCGATCTACCTTTTAAAAAACCCAATTGTTCCTTCGACAATGAGAGCGAGAGAAGAGGCTTTAGCCTATTTGCAATTATCTTTGAAATCATCTTATAACATAAATTACACAAATTTATAGGTCTGTAATCACCAAAGGACGGAGGATTATTAACTTTTGAAATAAGTGTCAAAAAGGTTGCATTTAGAGACTTATTCACTAATCCCCAGGTCCTAGATTCCTCCACCACATCTAATAAGTCATCTCCCACTAAATCAAAAAAGTGTATGAAGAACTCTACAGTCCACCCGTCGGGCCTCGGGCTCTTGTCTTTGGCAAAGGACTTGAGGACCTCGAGCTCTTGTCTTTGGCAAAGGACTTGAGGACCTCCCAAAGTTCCACTTTCGTACAAGGGCAATCTAATAGAGTTGCATCATCATCATTTACAAAACGACCATAAAGACTAGCAGTATCAACTTGTTCATTAATAACCACATGGTCAGATTCCTAATAGAAATTTTTAAAGTACTTGACCGCTTCTCTTTTTATAGCAGCCTGCCCAGAATGTGGTTCTCCACTCTCATCCCTGATCTCCCAAATATGATTATTATTCCTTCTGAAGCTTGCAAAACTATGAAATAATTTTGTATTCTTATCACCACTCTTAATCCAGATGGCTCTACTTCTAAGTTGCCACTTATCTTCTTCTACAAGTAGGATTTTATCACGCTGAACGTCCAAAAGTTTTAATTGTATGTCCCTAAACTTGTTTCTATCTTCCTATGCCACTTCCAAATATAGGTCTTTCAAGAGTCCCTCTAAACAAACTAGTCTTTCTCCCTATTTTATTTTATAAACTTTTGCCCAAGCTTTAAGCGGAATTTTAATGCCTTCAACTTTTGAATTAATCTATGTTGAACATCACTTTCCACCATATGAACAAGGTCCTTCCATACTTCACTCACTAAAGAGACAACCTTTTCTTCACATAACCAACTAAAATTGAATTTGAAAGGATAAGCTGTCTATAAAAAGTGACGATCTAATCTCAAAAAGATAGGAGCATGGTCCTAAATGTAGAGAAAATCCACCCAAGCAGGGATGGAATTTGACGGGGAAATTGCTCGTCAAATACGTTAAAAAATTTGGGCAAACCGTCAACATTTTTCGTTAAATCTGTCAAAACAGTATATAATTTGTGGAAACCGTCAAATTTGACGGGCTGTTGGGATTTGAAATTCCAACCCTGCACCCAAGATTTATATCTGCTAACTCCCCCAATGAGATCTTCAGCCACAAAAACGCGATCCAATCTCTTTGAAATACCCGCAGATCCCCCTCTGCCATTCCTCCAAGTATTCCGTGGAACTTGAAGATGCGGAATAAAAGCTTTGTGTGAAAGAGAAGCAGAGAGGGATATTAATGTTTGCAGGCCTATATGTGTGTGTAGAAGGGGGTTAATCAGACGAGTTTCTGCATATTTGTAATTCATTGGAAAACAGAAATAAATTTTTTTGAAGTTTTGTTCTCATATGCCTCTTTTTTTCCTGTCTATGTGAATACTGTGCCTATGTGTTTCTTTTGGCGATGGTGTGGTTTTGAACCTGGAAAATGTTGTGGCAGATTTGACAAGGTTATTATTGTGCATTGAAAACCGTGGCTATAATTTCTGATTGACGGAGCCGCGGAGTCATTTGGTTCCCTCTCTTTCTCAAATTGCAAGTTTTGAGGACGCGGGTTCTGAAAATGTTATCCTTGTAGATACGATTTCCTCCTTGAAAGAAATAGAACTCCAACTCTGGTGATCGCAGGCCTGTAAAGTTTGGAAGAAACGATGAAGTGAAATATTTTGATCAATCGCATTGGTTGGATCATGGCTTGTTGTGGCTGGGTATTTGTGATCAGATCGTGCATTCGGTGGATCGATGTTTGTATTGGCTCGTTGACAGTTTCACAGGA
>JASDQU010372487.1:21644-40294 GCA_032191745.1 Picea mariana
TTGTGTTGCTGACAATAGGGGTAATTTTCTTTGGTTTCATTCTCTGCACTGAACCAACCACTTCCATATTGAGTAAATTTGGCATGATACCCCTTTTGGCAACTGTGTATGTTGGAGCTTCAGAACATCTTCAGCAAGAGTGCTAAATATAGTTTGTTCGATCCTTGCAAAAATATGGATTGCATTCCTCTTGATGAAGACACAAAGGAAAGGTTGCACTAGATGTGGTTTTCAATCCCCTGGGACAGTCAGGAGGTGTCCAGATAGATTTATCAATGGTCTAAACATTAAGGGATTCATAGTGGGTAAGTATGTACCCATTATGGAGGATATTTCCACTTCAAATGATGAACAACATCAACAACACCAGTGGAGAAGAGGTTGCGGCCAGTGAAGTACAAAGGTCAGAGGAGAGGTTTCAGATTATATTAAATGCTTGGAGGTTCTCAAACACGGAGTGGAACATGGAAAATTAGCAATCTACGTTAAAATACTTCCACCATAAAAACAATGATAAGATACGTGAAGAGGTTAAGGGTGTGCTACATAATAGATCAATTCTTGAGTTGTCATTGGTAATGGATGGTATGGGAATTTGATGGGAGGATTTTGTAGTCAAAAAATTATGAGAGAAATGGTCTTTGCCTTATTTATTGGCATGAGGACATGCCAATCCTTTGGCATGGGGGAGATGTTTGCTTGCTAATTTGACATATTTTGCATTATCAGTTGGCCTTCTTCTTGATCATTTTACCTCATCCTTGCACCCATTTATTATGTCTAATACCGCATTTACCCATACTTCTGCAATTAATGTGATTAAAAAGCTTAATGTTATTAATCGTTATAATTTCCTTTGTTTTTAATGATTTAGAAAGGATTTAGACTAATCTTGTCAATGAAGGTGTTTGGCAGTTTAGTTCCTGCACCAGCAATTCAGTTCTAGTACCCGACCTCCATGTTTAGCATATGTGCACACCTCCAAGGCCAAGATGAAGACATTTGTTTTGTTGGCAATACCTCCAATATGGTTTGGTGTTCATTAGTGTTAGAATTTGATGGATGTGCTCGTTTAACCATAGACAATATCACTATTGTCACCCAACCATAGGCCGAAGCCACCCCGGAGCACCTTAACTTTGACAGGGAATCATTTCGGAAGCAAACCCTAGGCTAGATAGCCAAACAAAGGGTGGTGCACCTTTCTCCAAGGATAGCGCACCAAACAAGAGCTGATCAGATAGTCCAAACCATAACCAAGAGATAGTCCAAGCCAAAACGAAATCTGCTAGCTGTAGCAGCTACAACGACAACTCTCCTCCAAACTTGCGCACAAATTGGCCAACTATAGTGCGCACAAGTGTTGCTTCTGCAGTTCTGAGAATGCCTGCCAGAATGAAGACTAGCCTCCTGTATTTATACTAAAACTGGCTAACTGCTTGGGCCGACTTCTCATTCTGGGTGCTTATTTACTTAGTATATAATATTACCTTTAGCCGACTTCTTCTCTTTGAGGCTAATAACCTAATACAAGTTATCCTCTTGAGCCGACTTGTCTTCTAGGGTTATTAGCCAACTAATTAGGGTTTCTTCTTGCTTCCTGGAATATTATATTCTTGTCAGGTTTACACGTGGATGTAAATACCTCCCGCAACTACCATAATATCAACACTCCCTCCTAGCTAGGGAGGTATTGAAGGTAATGGTATTGAGCACAAATGTACCATTCACCCAGTAGTATCAACAAAGTCGTATAGACTATGACTACATCATGAGCACCATCATCACTATCAGTGTCATCAGCTGCATCATCTCTCGAAACCATACTCTATCTGAGTAATCAGATATGATGTTGGATAAGTCACTCACTCCACAAAGTGACACAAGAACCATTCTTCTAATCCAGACATATGTCCTAGAAGAGTAAATGTCCTGAACCATTTTCCGTCTGGGAAATCTTTGCCCATTGATCATCCATTTAGCTGATAATCATTTCCAATACTACTGATAGTCTTCAAGGCAATCAGAACAATGCCATTCAATAGAACACATCTGTGTCTATCCATAGTAATACACAACTACAATCCAGTGGTACACTTCCACACCAAGTAGCACACAAATGCTTGATCAATGACGTATAGTCACAATCAGTGGAATACAATCCACCACAGTAGCATACATCTACTGTTTAGAGACATACAATCTCCATAACAATCATCTAATATCAACTTGCACAGAAAAACATTGTTATGATATAAACTGAATCATCTAGGTCATTCTTCCACTCACATCTGTGAGATCTGGAAGAGCATCTGCCCTCAGAAGGTCAAACATCAATGATGAGCTATCTGGACTATTCTTCTCAAGCAAGGAAGAATAATTGTCCTGATTTCTGAGCATGGACCATTCCCTATCTTGGGCCATTCCTCTGACACTAACCAAAGTGCAACTTGGAGAGAATGAGTCTGCCCTAGGGAATGTCTGTCCCTGATTGCTGAACCTGGACCATCCACCTATCTAGGCCATTCCTCCGACACTAAACAAAGTGCAACCTAGAGAGAATGAATCTGCCCTAGGGAATGACTGTCCGGACCATTTTCTAAGGAAATGATTGTCTTGCACCAACCTCCAAAACGGACCATTCTTCAAAACTGCCCACAATTGTGAGCTTCGAAAGAATGATTGTCCAGCGAGGTGGACCAGTCTTCTTGACCACTACTAAGAGTGACTGTCAAGAAGAGAGACTGTCCTAGACCATTCCCCATGTTAACCACAATGGGAAATCGATGTCTATGGTACATCAACAATCCATCGAACCATTTTCATTACGAAAATGAGTGTTCGATCTAGATCATTTTCTGAACTGGAAAATGCCTGTCCGTCAGAAATCTCAAACCACTTTCCGAACTGGAAAGGCACTGCTCATCCTAGACCATTTTTCGAACTAAAAATTGATTGTCCATAAATCAATAAAACATCAGTGCTCCCTCCCAACCTCGGAGTCATCTCTTCCTTTTTCAATAAGGAAGTCATCTCCACGAGCTCCAACTTGAGTACGCAAACTCTTTCATCTTGGACAAAGGCTTTACCAAAATGTCTGCTTGTTTGCTCATCTGTGGAGATATATATTGGAGAACCACTTTCTCTTTTCTGGACTTCATCGCGGAGAATGTAATGCTTGATCTCAAATGTGCTTCGGTCTTTCTGGAACACTGGTTTTCTCGGCTTCACATAGCTCTGATCAATAAAGTATATCATTGTTGGATTCATCTTTGTTTCCTGCTAGCTCATAACATTGTGGCAAGGGTCAAACTGGAACATATCCAAGTGGTACTTATTCTGCCATCATGGGAGTTTGTCATGGATAAGCAATCCATCATCCTGAGCTTCTGAGTAACCATTCTGGTGCAATATCTATTTTATAGAAAGTCTTCAACACGCTTCTGCGGTGCATTGGAGGTTCTCCACCAAGTTGTCTTCTTCCATCTGCATACAAGGATCTCTTTCTAGTATACCTCAAAGCCTTTGAGGTTTCTCTTCATACGCTCTTTGTTTAATTGTTTTGAAGAACAATCTTTGCATTTATCTGATGTAAACTCCAACCCATGGATAATTGTGGACGATATGATGGTTCATGTAGAGGTATGTTTGGTTTACTGGAACAAGCAATCATCATTGTCTCCTCCCTCCATCTGGGAGAACATCTATTTCTGGATCTTGCAATGCTTTCATTCATAAGTCTTCCATACATTGTTTCAGTTCCTTTGCTTGATCGTTTTTAGTGAGTTCATATCAGTTTGATAATCTTGTGATTCTCGATACAATGACTGGTTGTTCTGGCTTTTCTTTCTTTCATGGATTCTTCATGTTCTTCCTCATGTTTCTCTTTAGCTCTTGGGTTCATGGAGTTTTCTATAGATTCCATGCTCTGAAGATTCCAACTTCTTCCTTTCATCATAGGATCATGGATGTGGATGGACAACCACAGATACTTTAAGGCTTATTTTCGAAGAAGACTTCTTCTAAAGTCAAACTGAACACATACTGTTTTTCATGGCTGCTACCATGGATATATACTTCATCGTATTCAATGGATCATAGGATTAGCTCCCTCCTAATCCTTGCTTCATGTATGAGTGTATGTTTTACTTTTGGAAGTATATAATCAACTCCCTCCACGCTTCCATCTGCATCCTTATTGCCTTCTGCAAAGTGTCATAAGTCTTTCTCCAATTTCCTCTTGATTGTTGACTTCTTTCTATATTTACTTCTTCTAGGTTTCTTCAAGATTGATTTTGATTTCAGCTTATCTTGCAACTGTTACTTATGTAATAACTTCCACATGAATTGTTTGATGTACTTCATCGTTTCATGTGTATTGTCTGACTTGTAGTCATAATGATAGCAATCCTTATCTGGTTGTTCTTCCATATGTATAGTTTCTCTTGGAACATATTATCTTCTAAGAAATAGATATATAAGATATGTACAGAGACTATGCAATCAAGATATGTACAAGAACTATGAAGAATATTGTTACCTTGTCTTTAGAAGAAGAAGTCTACTTTATCCTGCTTGGTCTTCTTTGGGGATTTCCTTTCTTCGGAAACTGATGCTTCGTGTGTCTCTTTCCTTTTCTTTAGCTCGGGACAATGATTCTTGTAGTGACCATATTTTCGACAGGTGAAGCATTGTATTTCTGACACATCCTTCTTTTGATTTGGCCTCTTTCCAAACTTCTATTTGTTCCTGAAATTCTTGAATCTTGTTGTGAAGGCTTGATCATCGTATTTCTTCTGCGGTTCCTCTTTTGCACTAATCCTTGATTCTTCTTGTGCACAAGTAGTCCAAAGTTCTTCAAATGTAGGATACTCCTTCCTTGTGTTCATGCTTGTGGAAAATGCATCCCATGTCTTGGGAAGACCATTGAGTACTATATTTACCAGTTCCTTCTCTGAGGCGATCTCTTCAATAGCTTGTAGTTGATCTCTTAACTGAGAGATCCTCACAAAGTATGATGTTATGCTATCATCAACATTCATCTTCATATCACGGAGCTCATTCTTCAGACTCATTACTTGTCCAATGTTTCTGACTGAGAAGAGGTTTGTTAGGGAAACATACATCTTCTTAGATGAATCAAGATGGGAGATGTAGGGTATCAAGTGGTCTTTTATAGAGTCCACTATGATACTCATGACATTGATGTCATTGTCTTTGAACTTCTCCATAACTACAATGTTTTGCGGTTCCTTCTCTTTTCTTTCTTCAAACTCTGGTTTCACAATCTTTCCTTTCACAATATCCAACACTTTATTCTTGGTGAGGATGAGGTCAATCCTTGTCTTCCACGCTCTGAAGTTAGAAGCCCCATCTAACTTGTTTTCTGACTTCATAGAGTAATTCATGGCTACTTGACTTGGTCAACCCTAGATTTGACCAAAAACTCAAACTTGATGTCTTGGCTTGTTGAGAGTACCAGGAGGTGCGCTAGGCTAGGGTGCACTAGCCTATCTGGAAATTAGGTCAATCCCTTCACTTAAGGTTCCTCAACGAGAGGTTTAGGGTTTCTGCAACTGCACCTGCTAGTAACCCTAGCGACAGTGCTTTAGTAACTGCTCCTGCTAGAAACCCTAGCAACAATTCTTCAACGAGTTGAGTATCCTTATGGCTATGCTCCCTTCTAGTGGTTATACTGAATGGAGGAGGTGTGGGTCCATAACCTGTTAGAATTTGATGGATGTGCTTGTCTAACCATAGACAATATCACTATTGTCACCCAACCATAGGCCGAAGCCACCCCCAAGCACCTTAACTTTGACAGAGAATCATTCTGGAAGCAAACCCTAGGCTAGATAGCCAAACAAAGGGTGGCACACCTTTCTCCAAGGATAGCGCACCAAACAAGAGCTGATCAGATAGTCCAAACCATAACCAAGAGATAGTCCAAGCCAAAACAAAATCTGCTAGCTGCAGCAGATGCAATGACAGATCTCCTCCAAACTTGTGCACAAACTGGCCAACTGCAGTGCGCACAAGTGTTGCTTCTGCAGTTCTGAGAATGCCTGCCAGAATGAAGACTAGCCTCCTGTATTTATACTAAAACTGGCTAACTGCCTGGGCCAACTTCTCATTCTGGGTGCTTATTTACTTAGTATATAATATTTCCTTTAGCCGACTTCTTCCCTTGGAGGCTAATAACCTAATACAAGTTATTCTCTTGAGCCGACTTGTCTTCTAGGGTTATTAGCCAACTAATTAGGGTTTCTTCTTGCTTCTCGAAATATTCTATTCTCGTCAGGTTTACATGTGGAGGTAAATACCTCCCGTAGCTACCATAATATCAACAATTAGTTCATACCCAAGTCACACATGTGGACCTCCAGTGCATGGTCAAAGCTCGTAGTCAAAATTGTGCCAGAATTAGCAGCAACAATCTGTAGACGTGATTTCATGGAAAACAAAGAAGAATCTCAAAATTCTAGAACATGGGATTTTTGCAGAATACGTCCATTTACTTGAAAAAATAGAGGTTTTTCAAAATAATGAAGGATCTGGTAGATATGGGCATTTTTCCAATCTGGGTCTGCCCAAATTTGCAGTTGTGACCATCTTCTCCAATCTTCTAGAAAAATGGGTGATCTGAAAATACCAAACGAGTTTTGATACGAACTTGATCCTTAAATATTAAAAAACTCAGATACTGATTCAGCCCAAAAATCCTTAGATGTCAATTAATTCTTAATTACACATAAACATCCGACCAGATTCGGGAAATTGAAGATCGCTTGACTATTTGTAAAATATCATCTGAATGTCTTACTTGTCCATAAACCCATAAAATGATGAATAACTTGAATTGTAAATGAGATAATACAACAGAATATAAAAGAACTCAAATACACATGTAATTGACATACATCATTGCATCTTCAAAGTCCCTTTAAATAGCATGATTGTTCTTCATCATCTCAAAATTCCAAATTACATGACAATATAGGCTTACAAAAACACAATTTTGAAGACACTCCAAAAATCCACTACTCAATTGCAGAAACAGAGTACATCATTGAATTCCTGGCGGAAATCGTGCAAAATTGATATAAAATACTCGAAATTCCATCAAGGTACCCCTTGGCACGCTTTATGGTGTTACCTCAATTCCTTGTACCTTTGACACACATTACGAGGTAAAAACCCACATTAATTGTGCATCGGGATGTGTGTCTGCATTGGAATCTATGCATGAATCCCTTAGAATTTCCACAACCTTGGGGTGTGTTCCCATTAAATAGGGTGGCCCTCTAAACCAATTTCCAAAATTATTGGCATACATTAAATACAGTTTGTTAGGTTTTATAACCAAGTCCTAACTATAGGGGAGTTGTTAAAACTACATATTATATATAGTAGCTCGGAGGTTCAAGCCCCACCGACCATACTATATAACCATTTTATAGTTATAACCTCTACGAAGTTCGTGGATATGGATATATACTATATGCTATATATAGTATGTAGTTAACAAACCCCCACATGCACTTTTGAATGGTTGTTACAACATAAAAATATGATATATATATTGTTATAACATATGGTTATAACTACTCCCACCGAACTATATATTAAGCTCCTCCTCCGCGCCATGGTATGGTTATATGGTGGTATAACATGATCAAGGGCCAAGGTTTGAGGGCTTAGGCCCTCAACCCTTTGGCCATCCATTTGACTTTTAATATAAACTTAAATGTATAGTTTGCCATATAGATATTAAGTCATATCACATGGTGTGTTGGTGTGAAGGGATATATTAAGACCTTTGGTGGATTTGGAGGTCATGGGGTCAAACCCATTGACTCCAAAATTTTACAACACATAAACCATATAGGCCAATGGGAAGCAACCACGTGGCAAATTCTCATTGGTAACCTAATTCCATGTGTTAACACACCGTTATACCATTCAGATGCCAACTCAACCTGCCCAGTCAACTTATCAATCCACGTGGCACCTTGGGGTGTGGCCACGTCACTTGTACGATCGTGCCATGTGTCACTATACGAACATGACATGTGTCTTTTTACCCCTTTGACTTCTGACTTTGACCCGAACTTTGATTGCCCATAATTTTTGCATACGAACTCTGTTTTACGTGCCATTTACATCATTGGAAATATGACACCGAGCTCTACGCATTGATGTTATTTTCAATACGATTTGAGATATTCGAATTTTGTTCTTTTATGGATCCCCTGGGACCTTTGTGAGTGTTCTAGATCCTCCTGGACCTCTGTGAGCATTCCTTAGATCCTCCTAGATCAATGGGTGCATCCAACTAGCAAGGGAGATTGAATCAAGTTATTCTTGACCTTTTTATGTCATGTAAAATCATTTGTAATCTTATCTTGAGTTATTTTTGTAACCAAGATCCATTAAACATGAGAAACTATTAAGAACCAAATATCAAGATAGCATAGAAAAACCTAAGAATAAGTACTCAATGCCTTAAAAAAGACAGAATTTCAGATAATAATCCTCTTCAAGGGGGCAACCTCCTTATACACCACATAAATTTCCAAATACAAGATGATTCCAAATGAAAAGATCTCCTTGGTATATATAGGAGACTAGGAGGTACAATTACAACTAATGGACCCAAGCCGACATAAATAAAATAACATTATTAATGTAATATGACCTAATTAAGGGGTAATGTACCACTATTTAGGGCTTAACATGCCCCTCCCCTTCAAACAAGTGTTGTCCGCAACGCTTAAGTAATTATGGATGCTTCTGTATAAAAAACTCATCTTCCCAAGTGGAATCTTCAACAAGTAGTTTCCTCCACTTAATGAGATACTCTGAAATGGATCTATTCCTCACCTGGCGAATTCTTGTGTCAGTGATAGCTTCAGGCTCCAATATAATTTTTCCTTCCTATTCAAGTTCTAGCAATATAGTTTGAACTAGGATCTTGTCACCTATAACCTTATTTAAGCATGAAACATGGAAAATTGGGTGTACTCATGAAGATGTAGGCAACTCCAATTTGTATGCCATAGTACCAATCTTTTTCAACACCTTATAAGGGCCATAGTACTTTGGTGATAATTTATTACCCTTCTTGGCTTGCTTGAGGGGCATCTGTTTGTATGGTTGTAGTCTTAAAAACACCCAATCCCCTACTTCAAAACTTCTTTCACTACGATGTTGATATGCTTGTTGTTTCATGTGATTTTGTGCCATGGTCAGGTTGTCCTTTAAGATTTGGATTTGTTGTTGATGCTCAATGTGATCTTCCACTGCTTGAACTTTAGATTTTTCTTTTAGAGAATAAGTGATGGAAGGAGGGTGGTATCAATAGAGTGCCATAAATGGTGTCATTTTTGTTGCAGTATGAAAGGAAGTGTTATACCACCATTCTGCCAAAGGTAACCATTTGAACTATTTTGTTTGTTTATCAGAGACAAAGCAACAAAGGTAGCCTTCCAGACATTTGTTCACTATCTCAGTTTTTCCATCAAATTGAGGATGATAGGATGAGCTATGAGCCAATTGAGTACCCAAACAGAAAATAATTATGTCCAAAAATGTCTAGTGAAGATGGGATCTTTGTCACTTACAATAATCTTTGGGCTTCCATGTAGCTTTTGAACTATCTCCATGAATGTCGTGACAATTGTACTGGCTTTGAAGGGATGAGAGAGTGCACAAAAGTGTGTGTACTTGGTCATTCTATCAACAATCACCATGATGACACTCCTTGCTTCAGACTTTGGTAACCCTGTGATGAAATCCATGGAAACCTCCTCCCAATGCTGACTTGGGATGGCTAATGATTGTAAAAGACCTGGGGTCTTAATTGTTTCCACCTTATTTTGTTGGCAAACCAAACATTCTTCCACAAACCTTTGAACATCATTTTTAAGGCCATCCCCAAAAAAATCCTTCTTGACCTTATGGTAGGTTTTCAAAAATCCTGAGTGCCCTCCTACCGGAGAGGTGTGCAATTCCAATAGTACCTTTTGTTTGAGTTGGGAGTTCTTACATAAATATAAGTGATATGTGTACCATAGTGAATCATTTTTCCATGTAAATGTATCTGATGCACTAGAATCTTGTTGCAACCTTTGAATGAGATTCCACACGTTTTCGTCATTCTTCCATTCATCCCTTGCTTATATTATCCAATCGGATTGGATGATCGAGATAGCATAGAGAAAGGCCTCAACATCTTCATCCTTTCTTGAGAGTGCATCTGCCACAACATTTTGCTTCCCTTTTTTATAGATGATTTCAAAATCATAACCCAATATCTTGGTCACCCATTTTTGTTGTTCTTCTAAATATAATCTTTGTTCCAAGAAGTATTTAAGACTATCATGATCTGTTTTGACCTTGAAGTGCCTACTTATTAGGTAAGGGCACCATTTCTTCAATGCATGTAGTATTGCCATCATTTCCTTCTCATAAATGGGTTTGTGTAAGTCCTTTTCCTTAAGTGGCCGACTTTCAAAAGCAAGGGGCCTTCCTTCTTGCATTAAAACAACACCAATGCCATTTCCTGAGGCATCACATTCCACAATAAAGATTTTTGTGAAGTCTGGTGTGGTCAAGACAAGAGCTTTGCACATCGCCTCTTTAAGTTGTTCAAAATCTTGAGTTGCCTCTGGAGTCCATGAAAATGCATCCTTCTTAGTTAATGTCGTTAAAGGTGTTGCTATTCTTCTATAGTTTCGAACAAACTTGCAGTAGTAACTTGTCAAACCCAAAAATCCTATAAGATTCTTCAATGTTTTGGGAAACGACCAATCCATCATGGCCTTTAACAGAAACCAAATATCTTGTAAACTAATAATGCCTTGACAGTTTTGATTTGAGGGAATCAGTTTTTATCCACTCCATTGCTCCTCCCTATATATAATCGGCTATATAATAGAGGAGGAGGGGTGTGTTAGTATTTGGAGCTTTGTAAAGAGGATTATTGTAAGGAGGAGGTGAAATTAATGCTTGAGTAGTTTTAAACTCTATTCCATTTCAATAATAATCAGTTGTTGATATTTTGTTCCATTTCTGAAGTGCTCTCTTAGTTTGTAAGTTTTCCACGGCATGTATTGGGTTTGGTAGGATCTCCGTTCCTCGGCATGAGTTGAGTCCATTTATTCTCAGTTAGCTAGTAAGTTTGATTTCCATTTCTAGATTCATTAGTTTTATTTTGCTTATTAGTCTTTTGATTTAGCTCAATACATAGATGAAATTGTTCAGAACCAAAGATCATAGTTGTAATTACATACATTTGGAAGTACAAGAACACTTTGACTGGTCCAATGAGAGATTGTACTCGAATCTGGTTAAGTGTAAATGACATTCATGGTGAATGGCTGACAGATTCCTCTATGTTTCCTGCAATTATCAAGCTTTGTATTTCAAGCTTTCTTTTAGTTGGCCATAGAAGTTGAATCCACTGAAGATTGAAGGACTGATTTGATCTTCTTCATAAGTGATCATAGGAACCCTTGGGAAAAACAGTGCTTTGTGCTATAACAACATTTGAATAACCCTCGTACAAGGATATAACTCTTTGGTGTAGTTTGATTTGTCAACACTTCTTTGATAGATCAACATAAGTTGTGATTTTTCATTTCACGTGCTTTCATATCAAAGCTTACGAGCCCCCGAGTTGATGATTTCATGTACAAAATTTATTACATATAAATATTCCCACATTCACCATGTATATCTGGTGTACTCTCCTTTTTCTTTTGTCTCTTTCTTATTTTTATTATATGTTGTTTTATGGATAGGAGGCTAGACCATTAAGGTTCTCTTGTTTAATATTGTTGTATGCTTATTCATATGTCTCAATATTCTAACATAGGTAGCTGGAAAGGGATGGCCAAGAGAGATCTCACCTCATCTAGAAGCTTCCCCCACCGAACTCAGTGTATTTTAAGAGAATTTTTACTTACTTCATTGAAACGACATTCCTAGGATACATTGACCTAGTGACATGCATGTTAGATATTCAAGCACAAATTCACTATTTGAAGGCACATGGGTGACATGTCAGATCAGTTTGGTTGTTGGGAGAGTCCTCCTAGATCAACAGGGTCCACTTGAATACCTAGGGAAAATATATGGTACCCTAATACAATCCCCTCCATTATCATCATGAAGCATTTCTCATCACTCAAGGAGAGTTTCATATTCAAACAACATTTAAGAATTATTTCTATTTTGGTGAAGTCTTTTTCAAAAGAATCCCCAAATACAATGAAATCATCCATGAAAACTTCAACACAATTAGGGATTAGGTTAGAAAAGATACTTAATACTGCTTATTGGAAAGTTCTAGGTGCATCACACAACCCAAATGGAAGTACACAATAAGAAAAGGTTCCCCAACGGAATCTAAAAGTGGTTTTATCTTGATCTTCTGGGGTGATTTGGATTTTCTTATTCCTGCTAAAATCATTGAGAAAAGAGAAATATTTTTTTCTAGATAGGAAGTCCAATGCTTGGTCAATAAATGAAAAGAGAAATTGTTTTTCTAGATGGCTTTATTAAGTTCACAGTAGTCTAGAAATATTCTCCACTTGCCTCCTTTCCTTGGTACAATTACCATTGGGGATATTGTAAGGTCCTTGGCTAGAAGAGCACAGGAAGCCTTTCCCAAGTCCTCAAGGAAATAAAATCTGTGGTTGCTCCGACACCTAAGAATCACACTAGTTGGGCAAGTGGTTGTCTTGGGTGTGCAAACACACCATGGGGCTTGCCCAAGAATGAGGTGAAGCATGGGATGGAAGCAACCAAGAGAAGAGGCATGTTGGGCTAGAAGATGAATCGACTCAACAAGGCGCGCACCAAAGAGGTTGGGGCGTATCGGCATGAGGAGTGTGCCCAAGGTTGGGTGTGTCGGTCCCTAAGGAACAAGAAGGTTGACGAGTGTACATGTTTTTTTGGGTGCATTGGTCCACAAAGGGGCACGTTGGTTTGTTTGGGTGCCTTGGTCCATGAAGGGGTGCACCACCCCAAAGGATGTGATGGGTCATGAGGTGACATTTGGAGTCCATATAAGAACACAAGGCACACATCCAAGAAGGCATAGTGGAGGAGATCAAGATCAACACAAAAATTCTGAGGCAAATTCGAACAAGGAGCCGCGAGTTCCCTCAAGGAGCCAAGTCACTCCATATGGGAGGACTTATGCTGCCTTAAGGTGATTTTGTGGACAAAGTTGGGGCAACCTTCTTTGGATTGAGTCTAGCAGTAGGCAAGGTGACTTTGGATTTTGGGGAAGTCTTTTCACGGTTCTAGGTTGTTGAAATATTGTAATTGCGAAGTATATTATACTTATTATTGAGTTATTATTAAATAGATCAATCCCCTTTTGTGGATTGATCATGTCGGGCTTTGTATATGACCAAATCCCCTTTTGTGGATTGGTAAAACCCTAATTAAATTATTTTTAATTGAGAAGTTGGCCCCTAGGGCTAATTAAAGTGGTTTTAGCCACTAATTGAAGAAGTCAGCCCATCTTGGTGAAGAGACACAACCCTAGCACCTAGCAGCTAATATAAATAAGAGAGGATGATGCCTCATTCTCACACTCACTCAAGTCACTCATCTAGTGCGCAATTTTGAAGGAAGCTACAGTAGCTAGAAGAAGAAGAGAGAGAGAGAGAGAGGCACATTGCTTAGTGTTGGATATTCTCTAGTGTTTGGTTTATTATCTTGGCATTGTACTAGCAATCTATAATAATGAAGTTTTTGCTCGGTTTTCTCCCCCATGAGGGTTTCCCAGGATAAATTTTATGTACCTTGCGATTGTGTTTCTTTCAGTGATCCTTCTTATGTTATTATTATCTAGTAAATTTAAAATAACTTAATAGAAGCTCTAAATTTAACATGGTATCAGAGCTTGACTAAATAGAGCACCTTTCACTGGGTAACCAAAAAACGGCATTGTTGTCGTACAAGAAAATTAGAGTTTTTTATTGGAAGAGAATTTGAGCCTAAAAAATATCTAGGGAAGTGTGCCCTAGCATATAAAACTCATTGGCACCTTGAGCGCACCTTTTCAGTGGCCAGAGCCTCTGAAAAGTGAAACCCTAGTTTTTGGCTGGTACTAGAAGACAAGAAAACTGGGAAACCAGAACTAGTACCAGAAGTACCAGTCCAGAATGGAGCAAATCAAATTATAAGGGGTAAATTTTTTAAATTGGACTGCTCCAGCCTACTCACCTCAGCCCATCACATCTAGTCCCTGGATGAGAATTCCAAAATTTTAAATTTTAAAAATTAGGGTTTCCTCATAAAACCTTAATTTGATGTTGCAGTTGCAGTACCAGTTGCAATTATAGTTGCAATTATAGTTGCAGTAATAGTTACAACTGTAGTAACAATATCAGTTGTAGTGTCAGTTCCTTCATGCCAGTTGCAACACTAGGTGCAGTTGCAACACCAGCTGCAGTACCAGTTGCAATGAAAGCTTTTGTGAAATGTTGGGACTATTGCCCTAGTGCACCTTACCCTAGAAAGATGCTATCGGAGGTATGTACTTACATATGTTTAAAATTCATTATTATTCGAAAGGATACTTGCAAGAGAAGGGATCTTTTGTCATAGATCCAAAATAATCTAGGATCCAACACATTAAGAGGAATAATGCACCCGAGGTTTGATCATCTTGATGTACATCTATTTGTTATGACATTATTTTGACCTAATGAACATCTAGGTTGTATGTTGAATTTATTACCATCATACTAACCCTTGGTCAAAATTAAAGACAAGGTATTAGAATGAGATTAGAATTTATACTCTAACTTAGATCTTGATGCAGGAGCATCTCAAGCGAGCTAGCACGGAGACAATGGACAGCTGGAAAAGCACCAACGGAAATTTTGAAATATCTTGAAACATTAATGAAACCATCAAGTGGAGGCACACTTGTAAAATGTAAACGAACCTTGAGCGATCAACTCTTGTCCTTAGTAGGTAGAAGGCAATTATGATAGTAAATGCAAGTAGATAGAAATTAATGTGTAGATTAGACAGTTTAGAAGGAAGGAGGGAAACAGGATATAGACACCCTCACTTGTATTATTGTAACATTAGCATTAGCAAGAGCATAGAGAAGAAGCAGAGAGCTGTAGTGAGAATTCCATGTACAAAAGTTTTGGATTAATACAAAAAGGTTTTGATTCAGACTCATGGTGTTCAAATATTCTCTGTGTATGCATCTTTGAATGTTATGCTCATGAATGATTTACTCTTTCTGTCATGCAATTTCTTTTATGCTATGTATGAATGATTTCTTGTTGAATGTCTGAAATCTGAGAGAGAGAGAGAGAGAGAGTAAGGGAAATGAGTTCCAATTGTTTCTCTATTTGAGCAAGAGTTCCTGCAAGGAGTGCAATTGAATTGTCCGCAAGGAGTGCGTTGAAAAAGGGTTCAGAGGTTTGTCTCTAAAAGCTCAGATAAGATAACTTTTGTTCTCATTTCCTCAGAAGTGCAGTTAGGCACAAGAGCCGTGCAAGGAGTGCGCAGACTGAGTAAAGTCTCAGAGTTGTGAACTTGAGCAAAGTATTGAGAGACTACTGCTGCAGGGTGTGCGCAGGGTCGAAATAAATTCAACACTTGGAAGTGTTTGAAGGTTTCCCACAAGGAGTGCGTGCAGGAGTCTTCTTCAAGACTCAGAATCATGGGAAAGCTCAGAAGGATTTGAACCTTCGAAGGGGTCGAAGGAAAAAAAGAGGCTAAGTACCTTGAAAATTTGAAGGAAGGCGTAGTGACGTTGGACCGCAGGAGGACAAGTTCCGCGGAGAGAGATACTTTGTTTAGTTCGTGCAGAAGTTCTCAAGGAAAAAACGGATGATCGGAATTCTCTGTGGAGAATTTGCGAAGTCCCGTGAGTCGTCAGATCTCACGGAGGGGCAGGGGAGTTACAACAAGTATTCCCAAAGGTTTAATCTCAAGATAGGTAGAACCGTAGATCCAAGCCGACAAGGATCGTTGGGGTTTACATATGGATTCCTATTTTGGGGATTCGTAGGTTGAAGTCCCGTAATCTTTGCAACAGGACTCGCGAAATCACGAAACGCAAAGTCCCAAAGGAATGAGGGGATTGTGTGGGCCAAAAAAGATAGCAGAGTGGACATGTGGCGCACTCTCGACAAGGAAGTCAATTTCGTTGACCATTTCAGGGTTTCGTGGAGTGAAGTTCTGGAATCCTTGCATCAGGATTCGCGAAATCGCGAAGTCTGAAGTCCCGATGGAGTAAAGGCCATTGAAAGGTCAACCTTGTGAGCGCATCGAAGTTTCGGTAAATCAGGTTTCGGAAGTCGAGGGGATGAGTGGCTTGACATCGCAACTCCCGAAATCGTGATAAGGAGAAATCCGAAACTGGCAAGGGAAAGGGTCAAGTGTTGATTGTTTCAGGTTTCGGAGATTGAGAGACAAGACGCTTGACCACCGGATTCACAGAGTGCGAAGTCCGATCTCCCGAAGTGCAAGGGGGAATTTCTCGAAGTTAATTGTGGGTGCATATTTCTCGAAAGGGAAATAGAGGAGCCATTTCCGAGAGCTCTTCGGGCCAGTGTAAGGGGGAAGATCCTGTGTACGTAACCTTCTGACCTGTGGGTTGAGGAGGGGTTGCGTCAGATTTCTTTCAAGATAGCATTTTGTCTTAGTACAGAGGACAGGCTGAAGAAAACACTTGTCACCTTGAAGTGAAGGAGACTTGGAAGAAAATAAACACACTCATCCTTGAGGACAAGACTCTAGGTTCCAGGTTTGATTGACTAAGTTGATAAGATTCAAAGTTGCACATGACAAGTTTGATAACTACCCCATTACAAGTAAAAATTATAGTTGAGGTAGCAGTCTTTGAAAAGTATTATACTTGGTAACATATGAGCATATTGAGATAAATGATTATTGTAATCATTTACCAGATACAACTAACATCTCCTCTAGGAGAAACTTCTTGTGTTGTTTCCATGTTACCGTGGAGGAATGTTTGATCACAACACTAGAAGATCTCATTTCGTATTGTATTTCTTACTCTTGATCTTTGTTTTAGGAAGGTCACAAGTGATATCTCTAAAGGAGCTACTGTGACGATGATTCGTGTTATTGTTTTATTATTATAAAGAGTATTATTCTTGTTTGTTGTTGATATTGTTCTGGGCCGGTCACAGGTGATAACCCTCATGAAGATATAGTGAAGGTTGTAGAAGGAAACAAAATAGATGAGACATGAAGCAGACTATGTACATGACCATATACATTCATGTACCAAAGAAGATGAAGAAGAAACTATCTTTTGATATCCAGAGTATCTCATATGGAGATTGATTATAAGGAGCAGAAGGCTCCAAATATGATCATTAGAAAAAGAACTCACAGTAGACTTGTTCAAAGGATAATAAATCCACCTTGACAGGAATTTGAACTTGTTTGAAGTCTGACTAAGCTTTTCATATTAAGACTTGGTATTCAACACCAAGTATATCTTGTAAGAGATGATGAAGTCCTTGTAGACTCAGAAGAAATCAAGATTTAGAGTAAGCTGGATCTCAGAAAGAATCAGATGAAGAGACATCTTCTAGGACTGAGAGACAGATTCCATAAGAAGACTAGACCGTAGCTTCAGAGACTTCTAGGAGATATTAAATATCCTGGGAAGATTCCCTTGTTTCAATGACAGAGAAGGAATCCAGTCAGAAAGATTGGGATATGGATTTTTTCGTGAGACTAGAAGGGAATTAAGTGTTAACTTCCAAGATTGATTAAACTAGATCAAGCATGTTGCATATGTACAAAGACTGAATTGTGTCCAGAGGATTGTCCCAGCAAGAGGGAGAATACTATGATGAGACACTTACTCCAGTAATTGAAGAAATAGTTCAAGTATTCATGAAGACAACAAGAACAACCATGATTCATATACAATATGATATGTAGAGGGAGCAATCCCCATATTTAAAATTGAGTGGCAGATGGTGCAATACATTAGTCGGGCCATGGAAACATGACTACAATAGCATATAGAGTTACCTCCATGAAAAGAGAAGATCTTTCTTCAGTATCATTCATTGAGCCACTCTCAGTTTAAGATGAAATTGTTGTCGTGATGAAGTATATGAGTTACTCTCATATTTCACACTACTACATATGGGCGGATTATTCCACGGTTCCTCTAGTTTCATATTTTTTTTAAACAGGGCAGGATTTTCGTCACTATTGCCACGAACATTCGTCGCAATATCGATGAAAATCTTAATTTAACCTAGTTGGGATTTTCGTCGCTATAGCGACAAACTTTCGTGGAAATAGCGACAAAAATTTTGTCTATCTCATTCATCGGTGTTAACGGCTAGTTGACTATTTTATCTATAATATATACGTGACTTTAAGAGACTTTGCAACACAATTGCTATAGTTGTGACACTATTCTTGGATTTTGTTTGAGCTGTTTATTTTTTCCGTCACCCACCGATTGAACAAATCCAATTCTCGATCTACATAGCTCAGACTTTGAACTTGCAAGGTTTGTATGTTATTTTTTATTGATGTACTCATTTAACTTGTAATTTTTTTTTCAAATGTCCAAATTGCATTTAGCTTATTTTTTCCTTGATAAT
>JASDQU010372488.1:8631-20672 GCA_032191745.1 Picea mariana
ATCAAAAGCTTTTGCGCGCATAATTATGGTGGTCTACCCTGCGTAAATATGCTAAGGAATTTTGTCAGAATTGTGACATTTGTCAGAGACTTGGGAATCCTTATAAGCGGGATGAAATGTCCTTAGCACCACAAATAACATTACAAGATTTTGATAAATGGGAAGTGGGATTTGTTGGTCTGATTAGGCCATCGACGAAGAGGTCAGGATTAAGGTTCATCATCACTGCAACAGACTACTTAACTAGATGGACCGAGGCAGAACCAATTAGAGACTGCAACACGTAGACAACTGCATGATTTTTGTTTGAAAACATGGTGATGAGGCTTGGATGCCCAAGAGTACTTATGAGTGATCAAGGAAATCACTTTCTGAATAGGATGATTGCAACATTGACAGAGGAGTTTCAGATCCATCATTAGAAGAGCACCTTGTATCACCCTCAGAAAAATGGCACACTAGAAGAATTCAATAAGATCCTAGAACATGCGCTGATAGAGGTTTGTAATATAAGCCGAGATGAGTGGGACTTGAATATTCCTATAGTGTTATGGGCATATCAGACTACAATCCAAAAGTTGACAGGACACACAACATTTATATTGACGCATGGTCAAGAAGTTGTGATGCCTATGGAGTTTATTGTATCGAGTTTGTGCATTGCTGCATTTACATAACTTATAGATTAAGGCGCATTGGAGAAGAGATTGTCAGAACTAATGGAATTAGAATAAGATCATTTTGTCGCAGGTTTTATTTAGCAGGTTCAAAAAGGGCACGAGAAATCTTGGCATGGTAGGCACAATATTAACATAAGAATTTTTAGACATGAGACTTAATGTTACTTTATGACAACAAGTTTTTGTAGCACCCAGAGAAGTTTCAGATGCATTGGTTAGGACCATATGTGATCAGATTTGTGACAAATGTAGGTGTTGTTCAGTTGGAGAAGATGAATGGAGAAGATGTGGAAGGACTGGTTAATGGTATTCAACTGAAACTGTATAGGGATAGCCATGCTTCCGTGCACTAGTCTCAATGCACAATATGTGTACCATAATACTGGTATTGTCGTGTATTATAAAAACACTAAGAACAAGTAGAAAATCAATAAAGGAGTTTGAAGGTTGGAAGAAAATGACGCAGACAAGAGAGAGGAAGGTGAATTGCACAGAAAGACGAAATAGAATATGAAGAAAGAAGTAAAGGTTGGATATCTACGCAGAAGAATGTTGAAGGCACTAAAGATCAAACTTGACTGGACACACATTAAAGAGCGAACATCATGACAGAGTAGTGGACACGTAGAGTCACAAATGAAGAGAGACAATGAAGCTGTGGACAAGCTAGAAAATTGAACGTATGATCCTCCAAGTGATACAAAATGATTGTAGAATATAGAAAACCTTGCATGAGAGTACACTTAGTTGGGACTGGAAATGATGAACACACAAAGGAAAATAACGGATCACGATAGGATATAATAACAAACAAATGGGTGATAAGGAAAGTCTATTCAAGAGTAAAGAGAGCCAATAGTACAGATAAATCCGAGCTTATTACAGAGAATAATTGATGTGGTTCAAAGGGTTATGGAATCAACAAAAGCAAGAGATTCCATAAAAAATCCATGTGGTAAGCACACAACAACACATGAAAAAGAGATGAGGGCGTAGAAACAAACTCACACACAAAAGATCAAAATATTGCAAGAAGAAGTAGATACGAGGTTCAAAAACTTCCCTAAAATAGGAAGTTATCGAGGTCGTAAATAGAAAAGGATCAAGAAGAAGAACAAGAACATGAAGAACAGAGGAAGCAAACGTTTTTCCCAGTAGAAACCTGGGTATTGCAACATTTAAGATACTTGAGAAACAAGAAAACCATCTACCTAGATTGAAGGAGGGAGTTAAGAAGGAGTTCCACACATATTCAATTGATCTACTACTCATGAAGAACATCTTAAGTTATCATTCCTATAGAAGAGATATGAGTAAAAGCAAGAGAAAAGGTCGAGACTATTAAAGAAACATTTCAGAAGTTCTTGACGACATGGAAGAAGGCCTAAAATGGCTTGAGACGAGCCACATGTTAGTGTTGGGGGCTTGTTGGAGCGGTAAATTTTGGGCAAGTTTTAGGAGTCATGTAGGAGCGGACTGTGTGACAAGTCAACAAAGGAGTAGTGCATGCAAAAGACTATTAGCGTATTTAAACGAGTCAACACACAAAAGATGGAAGTTAGATAGGAGTTTTGGGACATTTTGTCCACATTGTAACGGTCTAAGCCCTGATGTATATGTATAAATATGTAATGGGTTTTGGGTAGAAAGTAGTGATGAGCTATGATGAGAGATTTAGGAGGAGAATTTTGTGTGATTGAGTTGGTCAATAAGTATGAGATGAGTCTAAGATTGGTGGAGAGGCATGCGCACTGTAGAATATAACGACTTAGGTAGGCTTGGGTTTTTTCTGAAGATCATTGTATGAGTGAAATCCACACCCATGGTAAGGAAGACTATGAATGGATAATATAAGAAGCCAACCTTTGTCGATGTAGCCCAGTTTGGGGTGAACCACATTATATCCTTGTGTTATGATGTGTATGCTATTATGATGTGTTTCACTTTCTCTTCATTATGCACATAGAATGAATGATTAATGGTTAATCTGAATATGTATGGGATGGCCTCGTGCATATGTTAAGTAGGATGGTTATGCTAGATGTTATGATATTGTTATGGATTTGTGCATAGAATATATGAATGAATGTTAAGTAAATAGTAAGTATGAATGCCTCATATTCCCCCATGATTGCGAAAGCCTGGTTCCTGCAGTCCCCATAACTACCTCGGGTGAGACTTCACTTGCTTGTGGGTGATGCTGAAAGGGCTGGTATCTTGGGATTTGTTGGTGGATTAATGTTTAACCCTAGGTCTTCCCACTATGAGCCAACAACTATCCATATACAACATCCAAGGGAAAAGGTGGCAAATACCCAAAACAAATTTCAAAAGGGGATTTATCAGTAGAAGTGTGGACTGCTTTGTTATACGAGTGTTGAATATAAATCAAATTATTATCCCAGGTATTTAGATGCTTCTGATTGCAACCCCTCAAAATTTGAACTAATGTCTTCTTGAATACTTATGTCCACCCATTTTTTTGTGGATGGAAAGTTGTCTATCTCTTCAAATTGGTGTTCTTCTTCTCCCAAAGCGTAGTCCAAAAGGAACTGAGAAATACAGTATTCCCTACCTGATCTAATGCTTCTTGGTATCACAAAGTGCACACAAGCGTTTTCAAAGAACATGTTTTACACTTCTTGACCTTTGATGGTCTTATTACAAAGCATAAGAATGCACATCCAACTGATCCTGTCAACTACCATAACAATCACATTTGTTCCTATTCGTTGGAAAACCACCCACAATATCCATGGAGATGATATCACAGGGTCTAGTGGGTACAGGTAAGGGATGGTATAAACCTTGCTTTCTATTACTAGGCTTGCTGGTACAACAAAGTGTGCAACCTCTATTAAATCAACCTACATCTTCTTACATTCCGAGCTAATACACATACCTTTAGAAGTTGGAAATATTTTCCCAATTTAGCACACTCACTACTAACACACCAATTTAAAATCAGATACCCATTAAACTAAATGCATGTAGAAAGATAAAAATCTATGCAACTAACATGAAATATTTAAAACATGAATGCAATTTCATTTATATGCGCACAACAACATTAAAAAACTCAAAGAACATAGTAATATGCACAAAATTTAGAACCCATAAATAAAAATAATGAACAGAGATAAAAACACTTATCTTTTTAAGCAAATGTGTAACTAGTTGCAGAGGACGGGTGTTCCACCCAACTGTAGACTTGATGCTCCATTTCTTAGCATCAAATCACCCATGAGTTAGGGATATGAATCCATAAGAGAGAGTGTCTCTCAAGGGTTTATATTTCCCCCTCTTAGCCTAAAATAACCCACAAGAAGCTAATTTCCTACAACCATCCCAATCCACCAACACTCTTTCCCTTCAACCTGTATAACCTAAGGAATTGGATCCCCTTCTCTACCACACAGTCCCTCAAGATATTCCACTTCCCTCCAGGGATCCAACATAGGTTGGCTAGGAAATACCTATTGGTAAGGACTAAAAAGATGCTAACTACAACAGGAAAAACTCACAACATCAAGATCCTTGGATCTTGCATAAAAATCTCACTCTAAAGGCCTAACAACCTACTTCTTCATGTAATTGTAGCTCCAACTAGCTGCACATAAAACCCACTATGGTTATGTTCAAGCTCCAACACTCAACACACTCTTGTTGTCCCTAAAACTCTTTGTAAGAACTTCCTACAATACCCATTCAAATTTCCTTTTACCCATGCATGTTGACTCTCACATTCCCCAATGTTGATTGTAATAAGCCCCATGCTCTCAATAACTATGTGAGGTGAATTTTCAAACCAACCATCTTACATGTATTCAATGCTTGGTGCTTGATACACTCAAAAGGAAAATAAAAGGTTCATATAAAAATAATGATTTTAGGAAGGTGACTTGAGATTAATAGATATGGGTAATTCTCCTCCCTCGGACCCCTCTCTTGTGGAAACTTAGCCGCCATGACTCTGGTTGTGTCCATATACAAACAACGATACATTTATTTTATTATTTCAATATACAGTGTTTACATATTACATCGTTAGGCCCATGACCATACATCATATTTACATTACACATTGCTAAATCGGGGATTATAAATGGAGATGTTACATTCCCCCCTCCACAAATTGCACCTTCCTTGGTGCACAACACCATATCGATATACTTGTACAAATTTTTACATCATAGTAATTGATACTTTCACAAGTTCACAACTACCACAAAAATTCCAACCAAGAATCTCTCATTCCCCTCAACCTCCACAACCCAAGTAAGTGTACCCCTTCTTTGCATTGTAGTCGCTCATGATATACCACTTCCTTTCTAGTGGTCCAACACATGTTGGATGGAAGTCTTTGAGTTGTGGTTCCAGGTACTCTAACTTCCAAAATGGATCCTTTCGCACTTATATACAAATGTACATTCAATTTTCTTAAAAAATTGCAAAAATATGTGGGTACTCCTCCCGCATGGTCTGCTCGTTCTCCCACATAGAGTCTTCAAGACCTTAGCAAGTCCACTGGACCTTTATCAAGTCGATGGCTTTGTTTTTGACCACTTTGACTTTTCGGTCCAATATGCATACTAGCTCCACTCAGAATTCCCCTTCATGCTCCACTTGGATCACAGTCCAATCAATCACATGGTTATGATCATACACATATTTTTTCAATAAAGACACATGAAACAAATTATGAATTCTCATGGATACAGGAAATGAAATCATGTATGCAACTAGGTCTATCTTCTCTAGAACTTCATATGACCCACAGTATCTCGCTGCCAACTTTGGGTAACTTCCCAATCTTAGAGAGCCCCTTTTAGCCTTTACTTTTAAAAACACATGATCACCCACTTTGAATTCTCTGTATGTCCTACTTTTATCTACATAACTCTTTTTCCTTTCTTGTACAACATTTATAGTCTGCCTGATATTTACCGTCTACTCTTCCATTTCCCTTAGCAATTCTGGCCCAATAACTTCTCTGTCTACTGGGTTATCCCAACTCATTGGTGTGTTTCATTTCCCACCATACAAGGCTTCAAATGGGCTCATATTAAATGATGTCTAATACCCATTATTATAAGAAAATTCAACTAGATGAAGGTAGTCCTCCCACCTGGAAGGCTTGTCCATTACATACATTCTTAACATATCTTCAATTATCTGGTTAATACTCTCTATCTGCCCATCTTCCTGTGGTGATATGTTGTACTGAAATTCAAATTAGTCCCAAATCCCTTAAAAAATCCCTTCCAAAAATTGGAAGTGAACTTGGGATCTAGCTCTGACATTATCACCTTAGACACATCATGTAGCCTAGAAATTTCCTTCATATAAATCTTTGCAATATGGTTGCCTTGTGAGTCATTTTCACCGAAATTTGTAATATTTTCCACTAGTACCATGTGTTGGGTATGTGTTATATTCTTTGCATGACTAGCTTTAATGTCTGCTACATTACATGGGGGTTTGGGGTCAACGCCCTCGAGATTTTTTTTCCCCGGGAACCGTGTCGCATATTTTCCTCGTTTTTCATGTCGCCTCAATTTTTGTGTCCATTGTTGGGTGGTTTTTCGGCACATGGTTTTTGCTGATGGTTTTCTATTTCCGGTTAAGGAATTAGGGTTGTTGACTAATCCATGTCATTGGGTTAGGGTTTTATATCTCGTTGGCTCCTATATGTATATTGTATTATAAACAATGTATGACTATGAATGAATATAGAATACACTGTTTTTCCCAGTTTGGGCTTCCAAGGGAAAAATCTATGTGTATTGTGTGTATTTACCATTGTATCTTTTTTGTTATTTTATTGAAAATTTGTTTGTAGTAAAATATTGTACAAGGTTAAAATCTACACCACAATGGAATCATTTTGCCTTGTTGTTCTTGGAATCTTGGTGATAAAATCTATTGTAACTACCTCCCATTTCCATTTGGGAATGGGAAAGGGATGTAACAATCCTATTGGATGCCTATGTCCAGTCTTCACTTTCTGACATTCCATGCACCTAGCTATGCAATCAACCACATCTTTCGTCATTCGAAGCGAGAAATATTGGCCTCTTACTACTGTAATTGTCTTGTGGTACTCTAGATGACCAACATATGTTACATTGTGCATTTCTTTTAGCACTATATTTCTCAATTCGCGAGGGTTAGGAACATAAAATTTTTCCTTGAATAAGGGAATTCGATCATGTTCTAGTATGCAGTCTTTAAATTTTAGCAGTATATTTTCTTTCTTTAATCCTTTTGTAACTTGTGCATAATGTTGATCTGATGCTGCAACTTCCCAAATTCTACTTTTTAAATATGAACAATACATGCTAATGGTTGTAGCATGCATTTCATGCACCCTCCTGCTGAGTGCATAAACCACTTTACTCTCTTTTCCCTTGATTTTCTTAATGTCAAAGTCATATTCACTGAGAAATTCCAGCCATCTAGTTTGTCTGGCATTTAGTGTCGGTTGCTCAAACAAGTATTTCATACCATTATGTTCTATTCAATTTTTATTCCCATGAGATAATGCCTCCACATTTTCAAAGCATGATCTGTGACTGTCCACTTTAAATAATGGGTAACATAATTTCTTTCATTCTCTTTAAGCTTCATTGACTCATAACATATGACATGTCCATTTTGTGTGAGGAATCCCCCAATCCCTTCCTTGCATGCGTCTATGCACAAAACAATATCTTCATCTAGATATACAACCTTTAAAATAGGTGCAATGGTCAACAATTCCTTCAAGCGCTGTAAACTCTCCCACATTTGGCAATCCATTCAAAGTTCACTCCTTCTTTTGTAGTGAAGTGATTGGATGTGTGACCTTGGAGAAATGTTCAATTAATCTCCTATGGTATCCAACTAACCCCTTAAAATATCTCAATTTTGTAACATTCTTTGGTCTAGGCCACCCTTTTATTGCCTCAATCTTCTCAGGGTCCACCTCTATGCCTTCCTCTAAAACGATGCGGCCTAAATAATGGATTTATCTTTGATAGAAAGTACACTTGATTAACTTGACATACATTTGGTACTCTCTCAACACCTATATCACCATCCTCAAATGTTGCTCACACTCATCCTCTATCTTGGAGTAGATACAAATATCATCCAAATAGACAATGACGAATTGGTCCAGGTAATATCTGACACTCCATTCATTAGACACATAAAAGTTGTTGGTACATTTGTCAGGCCAAATGGCACCACCACAAACTCATAATGGCCATACCTTTTCCAAAAGGCCATCTTGCTAGTGTCTTCTTCTCTAATTCTCACCCGATGGTAACCATACCTTAGGTTGATCTTGGAAAATATCCTTTGTCCTTTCAGTTGATCAAAAAGATCATCAATTCATGGTAGAGGGTACTTGTTCTTTGTTGCAACCTTATTAATTTTTCTAAACTCAATACACATTCTCATAATTCCATACTTTTTCTTCACAAAAAGCACAAGGGCACCCCAAGGTGAGGCACTTGGGCATATGTACCCTTTCTTCAATGATTATTCTCGTTACATCTGTAACTCTTTCAATTCTAGTGTGCTCATTATGTAGAGATTTTTGGACACTGGGGCAGCTCTAGGCATTAAGTCAATAGAAAATTCAATGTCTCTCTTTGGTGGCAATCTTGGAAATTCCCCAAACACATATTCATATTCCTTTAATACTGGGTAATATTAAAGACTTGGCTCCTTATATTTTGTTGGCTCTTCCATATGGGTGGCATATATCTAGCACCCTTTCCTAAAACTTCTTTCCAGTTGCAATGATGAAATCTCTCTATTGGATATAGGTCTTGGAACACCTTGAACTATCCTTAAATTCTGTTCCTCATCAAGGCATGTGAAAGCCTTGTTGTAACAATCTAGGACAACATGATGCTTATCCAACTAGTCCATACCAATTAAGAAATCATATGACCCAAGTGGCCTTTTCCCTAAGAAATCTATCATTTTGTGTTGAGCTTGTGTTGGTTGTCCTTGTTGAAATGCTTGAGAGCTATTCCCGACAAAATGTGGCTTGAATCCTTTCTTCCTCTAATCCATGTTTATTCTCTTCTTATCATCCCATGCTTTTTGGAAAGTTGGCCTCCCTTGTTTTGCTCATACAAATACTTAGCCTTCCTTGTGGCTTCTTCCAAGGTCTTAGGTTCATCAAATTGAATTTTATCTTTGTAAAATGATGGAAACCCACAAAACCTTTGGATTTTTATCTTCTTGTTCTTGATGAAGTCCTAGTACCTTAGAATCTCAAGGAATTTATTCTCATTCTCCTCCATGATTCTATTTTCTAACTTGAGCTCAAAGAATTCTTGCATCTTCTTTTCATAGTAATGCTCTGACAAGTACTATTGCTGAAAATATCCCTTGAACTGATTCTAGGAAATTCTCTTTCATCAGTATGCTTGACTTGCTTTAGATGGTCCCACCACATGGGATCCTTCCCCTAAAGATGATATATGGAAATTGTTGCTGCTAGGTTTGATGAGTAGTTGTGCAACTAGACATATTTTCTCATGCCCAATGAGCAAGCTTCAACATCTGATCCCTTCCTATTCTCTCCATCAAATGGTGGTGGCTTGAGTTTCTTGAGCTCCCCTTGGAAAATATCCAACTCAAGCCTCCTCATCTAATCATTGACCAAGGACACAGTTGGGTTTCTCTCTGACTATGAACATTCATGTGCTATTCTTGTCAAGTGTCCTGGTGAATGATGGTGTCTAATAACACTCCTTGATTGCCTAGATCCCCTGTGATCATCCCTCCTATCATGAGATTTGGATGCTGCTATTTGCCTTGCATTGGCTGCTTGTTTTGTGCCAAAATTTTTATTTACTTGCAACATATACAGACTCTGTAGTAGTTGAATGTTAATTTGATTCTTCTCCTCACAAGATCTTATCAACCTTTCATTGTTTTCTCTATAACTCTACACTTCTTTCTGCAAGATTCTCATAGTCTCAACCAACTCCATAAGTTCGACCTTGCCTCTGTGTCCATTGGACTTAGTTACTGCATTTCCTATGCGAATATGTAAACCTTGTATCTCGTCTTCATGGATATAAGGTTCTTGGAATCCTCCATATCTCTAGTCCTCATATAGGAACCAAATATGATTTCTTATACCTCTAATTGTGCAAAAATGTGCATGCAACAATTATTGCTCGAATTATGCATATTGTAAAATTGTCATTAATTAAGCTACATGCCCTTCTTTGTCTTGATTTTTTGAGAACATTGATACACTAATAAAATTATGGGCTTTCAAATGCATTCGCTTCTGAATTATCTTTCTGATGACATACTTGTGTCTCAATTAGATTTTTGAGTTGAAAGTTATGGCTTCCTAAAATCAACAGTTTCACCCATTTTTGCACTTTTCATTGGTGCAAATAATCTCAAGGGCTAACTTTTGCCACCTGTAGAAAGGAATCTGGTGCAAACCAAGAATTTTTTTTTATTGGACGCATATAGTATTCCTGATTTTGGATACACACAACTCTCATATTAAAGATTCGATACTCCAAACAACTTTTTCATCAATATGGATTTCTCAATTTTGTCCTTTTTGTGTTTCCTCCATACTGATTTTTCTGTAGAAAATGACTATCTCCCAAATCAAACAAAACTGGAAAAAAATTCCACAAGAAAAAGTTGCCCAGATTGATGAGTAGTTAAAAAGTTGACTAAATAAAATCTTTTGGTTTGGAGATCCGGGGTCCCTTTTCCTCCAAAGATTGAATCCCTAAAAAGTGCTTAGGAATAGTAGGTTTTTCCATGTTTTGGCACCTCCACTCCAAATCCTTTATAAATTTGGCAGAATCCCAACTAGTTATATTCATTCTCGCCTTTTGAACTCTTTATAAAAAGTTCATCTTGATCTGGGTCCTTGTCATTGAGCACTACCTCGATATTCAAAAGCCACTGTTTTTTTATTTTTCTGAAAAAATGAAGCAGAATTGGTCTAAGTTCCTCATTGGAACTTTGGTAGCCTTTGTCATGACAAATATACCCTTTAAATTTTATCTGATTCTAAATTGAACTACTCCCGATATGGCCAAAACACGTTTTTGGCTCCAAACTCGTTTTTTTCATCTTTGTCCAATTTTCTCCTTCCCTTTGCTCCTCCTCTTTCTCCTCTTATTCCCTTTTCATGTTTATCACTGCGTTTATATTTCTCCTCACTGACACTATCTCCTGTATCAGTGAGATTTATGTTTTTCCTTGTCAACACTCTCTCCTGTATCGACAAGATTTAACTTTTTTTTTTCTTAGAGACACTATCTCCTGTATCAATGAGATCTATATTTTTTCTCGCTGACACTATATCTTGTATCGATGATATTTATATTTTTTCTCATTGATACTCCCTCCTTTATCGATGAGATTTATCTTTCTTCTCATTGTCGCTCTCTTCTTTATCGATGAGTTTTATCTTTCTTCTTGCTAACACTCTCTTCTTTATCGATGAGTTTTATGTTTCTTCTCGCCGATGTTCTCTCATTTATCAATGACTTTTGTCTTTCTTCTCAGCGATGATCTCTTCTTTATCGATGAGTTTTGTCTTTCTTATCGTTGCCACTCTCTTATTTATTGACAAGTTTTGTCTTTCCTCTCGCCGACGTTTAACTAAGTAAAATGATATTTTCTCCCCTTTTTTCCTTCGTTTTGTTGGCAAAAAATATTCCTTATCGATATATCACCGTCGAAAAATATTCCTCACTAATATATTGTTGGCAAAAAATGTTCTCTGTCGATACACTACTTATCGGTGAGAAGAATTTTTTTTTTTTTTTCTTCCATTGTTTTTCCCCAAAAAAATATTTTTCTTGGGCAACATTCATTGTATCGTTGAATATTTTTCTCTTCAACAATACACACTATATCAATGATGAAAATTTTCTTTGCCAACACTCTCTGTGTTGACCACAAAAATTACCTTCCTTAGTCATTTTTTTCCGAATTTATCCAGGTTCGTGATTGCGACCCAAGCCATAAAATTATTTATTTGGGTAAAGTTTGACCCTTTAGCAACCATATCGATCCCCATACACAACAACCATCACAAAAAAATGAAATTTAAGGCCTTGACCACAATTTTGTATGCTGGGCGAAAAACACATTGATCACCGAACCTTCACACATAGTGAAGTTTTTCCCTGTTGTAATAGACCCAAGCAGACCTAGTGTTGCAACCAAAGTTCTAATACCACTTTATAACACGCCTGCTACTAACCCAATAATTTAAAATCAGATATCCATTAAACTAAATGTGTGCAACAATATAAAAACATATGCAACTAATAGAAAATACTTAAAACATGAATGCAATTCCAT
>JASDQU010372488.1:23862-40431 GCA_032191745.1 Picea mariana
TCAGGACTAGATCACTTATCGCGCATATTGTCAGGTGAAGATGCAGGAAACTTGGATGACTGTTTACCAGATGCACACCTATTTTCAATTCAGATGATTGATGACTATTTTGCAGACATAGTTTGGTTTTTGAATACATGAATAACCCCATCAGAATTCATAGTTGCACAAAAGAAGCAACTAGTAGTGAAGGAATCAAACTGCCAACTAATGACAGAAAATCTATACAAGTTAGGCACATATGGTATTTTGCGATGCTATGTATTAGAGAATGAAATGCATGTGATATTTTTAGAGGCACATGAAGGAGTTGTAGGAGGACACTACGTAGGAAAATAAACATATCAAAAGATTTTGTGTGCATAATTATGGTGGCCTACCCTGCATAAATATGCTAAGGAATTTTGTCAGAGTTGTGACATTTGTCAGAGACTTGGGAATTCTTATAAGAGGGATGAAATGTCCTTAGCACCACAAATAACATTACAATATTTTGATAAATGGGAAGTGGGATTTGTTGGTCTGATTAGGCCACCGACGAAGAGGTTAGGATTAAGGTACATCATCACCACGATAGACTACTTAACTAGATGGACCAAGGCAGAACCAATTAGAGACTGCAACGTGTAGACAACTGCATGATTTTTGTTTGAAAACATGGTGACGAGGTTTGGATTCCCAAGAGTACTTATGAGTGATCAAGGAAATTACTTTCTGAATAGGATGATTGCAACATTGACAGAGGAGTTTCAGATCCATCATTAGAAGATCACCTTGTATCACCCTCAGAAAAATGGCACACTAGAAGAATTCAATAAGATCCTAGAACATGCGCTGACGGAGGTTTGTAATATAAGTTGAGATGAGTGGGACTTGAAGATTCCTATAGTGTTATGGGCATATCATACTACAATCCAAAAGTTGACAGGACACACAACATTTATATTGACGCATGGTCAAGAAGTTGTGATGCCTATGGAGTTTATTGTATCGAGTTTGTGCATTGCTGCATTTACATAACTTATAGATTAAGGCGCATTGGAGAAGAGATTTTCAGAACTAATGGAATTAGAAGAAGATCATTTTGTCGCAGGTTTTATTTAGCAGGTTCAAAAAGGGCACGAGAAATCTTGGCATGGCAGGCACAATATTAACATAAGAATTTTTAGACATGAGACTTAGTGTTACTTTATGACAACAAGTTTTTGCAGCACCCAGAGAAGTTTCAAATGCATTGGTTAGGACCATATGTGATCAGATTTGTGACAAATGTAGGTGTTGTTCAGTTGGAGAAGATGAATGTAGAAGATGTGGAAGGACTGGTTAATGGTATTCGATTGAAACTGTATAGGGATAGCCATGATTCCGTGCACTAGTCTCAATGCACAATATGTGTACCATAATACTTGTATTGTCGTGTATTATAAAAACACTAAGAACAAGGAGAAAATCAATAAAGGAGTTTGAAGGTTGTAAGAAAATGACGCAGACAAGAGAGAGGAAGGTGAATTGCACAGAAAGACGAAATAGAATATGAAGAAAGAAGTAAAGGTTGTATATCTACGCAGAAGACTGTTGAAGGCACTAAAGATCAAACTTGATCAGACACACATTAAAGAGCGAACATCATGACAGAGTAGTGGACACACAGAGTCACAAATGAAGAGAGACAATGAAGCTGTGGACAAGCTAGAAAATTGAACGTATGATCCTCCAAGTGATACAAAATGATTGTAGAATATAGAAAACCTTGCATGAGAGTACACTTAGTTGGGACTGGAAATGATGAACACACAAAGGAAAATAACGGATCACGAAATGATATAATAACAGACAAATGGGTGATAAGGAAAGTCTATTCAAGAGTAAAGAGAGCCAATAGTGCAGATAAATCCGAGCTTATTACAGAGAATAATTGATGTGGTTCAAAGGGTTATGGAATCAACAAAAACAAGAGCTTCCATAAAGAATACATGTGGTAAGCACACAACAACACATGAAAAAGAGATGAGGGCGTAGAAACAAACTCACACACAAAAGATCAAAATATTGCAAGAAGAAGTAGATAAGAGGTTGGACAACTTCTCCAAAATAGGAAGTTATCGAGGTTGTAAATAGAAAAGGATCAAGAAGAAGAACAAGAACATGAAGAACAGAGGAAGCGAACATTTTTCCCAATAGAAACCTATGTATTGCAACATTTAAGATACTTGAGAAACAAGAAAACCATCTACCTAGATTGAAGGAGGGAATTAAGAAGGAGTTCCACACATATTCAATTGATCTACTACTCACGAAGAACATCTTAAGTTAGCATCCCTATAGAAGAGATATAAGTACAATCAAGAGAAAAGGTCGAGACTGTTAAAGAAACATTTCAGAAGTTTTTGACGACATGGAAGCAGGCCTAAAATGGCTCGGGACGAGCCACATGTTAGTGTTGGGGGCTTGTTGGAGCGGTAAATTTTGGGCAAGTTTTAGGAGTTGTGTAGGAGCGAACTGTGTGACAAGTCAACAAAGGAGCAGTGCATGCAAAAGAATATTAGCGTATTTAAACGAGTCAACGCACAAAATATGGAAGTTAGCTAGGAGTTTTGGGACATTTTGTCCACATTGTAACGGTCTAAGCCCTAATGTATATGTATAAATATGTAATGGGTTTTTGGGTAGAAAGTAGTGATGAGCTATGATGAGAGATTTAGGAGGAGAATTCTGTGTGATTTGAGTTGGTCAATAAGTATGAGATGAGTCTAATATCGGTGGTGAGGCATGTGCACTGTAGAATATAACGACTTGGGTAGGTTTGGGTTTTTTCTGAAGATCATTGTATGAGTGAAATGCACACCCATGGTAAGGAAGACTATGAATGGATAATATAAGAAGCCAACCTTTGTTGACGTAGCCCAGTTTGGGGTGAACCACATTATATCCTTGTGTTATGATGTGTATGCTATTATGATGTGTTTCACTTTCTCTTCATTATGCACATAGAATGAATGATTAATGGTTAATATGAATATGTATGGGATGGCCCCGTGAATATGTTAAGTAGGATGGTTATGCTAGATATTATGATACTGTTATGGATTTGCGCATAGAATATATGAATGAATGTTAAGTAAATAGTAAGGATGAATGCCTCATATTCCCCCATGATTGCGAAAGCCTGGTTCCTGCAGTCCCCATAACTACCTCGGGTGAGACTTCACTTGCTTGTGGGTGATGCTGAAAGGGCCAATATCTTGGGATTTGTTGGTGGATTAATTTTTAACCCTAGGTATTCCCACTACGAGACAACAACTGTCCATATAAAACATCCAAGGGAAAAGGTGGCAAATACCCAAAACAAATTTCAAAAGGGGATTTATCAGTAGAAGTGTGGACTGCTTTGTTATACAAGTGTTGAATATAAATCAAATTATTATCCCAGGTCTTTAGATGCTTTTGATTGCAACCCCTCAAAAGTTGAACTAATGTCTTCTTGAATACTTATGTCCACCCATTTTTTTGTGGATGGAAAGTTGTCTATCTCTTCAAATTGGTGTTCATCTTCTCCCAAAGCGTAGTCCAAAAGGAACTGAGAAATACAGTATTCCCTACCTGATCTAATGCTCCTTGGTATCACAAAGTGAACACAAGCCTTTTCAAAGAACATGTTTTCCACTTCTTGACCTTTGATGGTCTTTTTACAAGGCATAAGAATGCACATTCGACTGATCCTGTCAACTACCATAACAATCACATTTGTTCCTATTCGTTGGAAAACCACCCACAATATCCATGGAGATGATATCCCAGGGTCTAGTAGGTACAGGTAAGGGATGGTATAAACCTTGCTTTTTATTACTAGGCTTGCTGGTACAACAAAGTGTGCATCCTCTATTAAACCAACCTACATCTTCTTACATTACGGGCTAATACACATACCTTTAGAAGTTGGAAATATTTTCCCAATTTAGCACACTCACTACTAACACACCAATTTAAAATCAGATACCCATTAAACTAAATGCACGTAGAAAGATAAAAATCTATGCAACTAACATGAAATATTTAAAACATGAATGCAATTTCATTTATATGCGCACAACAACATTTAAAAACTCAAAGAACATAGTAATATGCACAAAATTTAGAACCCATAAATAAAAATAATGAACAGAGATAAAAACACTTATCTTTTTAAGCAAATGTGTAACTAGTTGCAGAGGACGGGTGTTCCACCCAACTGTAGACTTGATGCTCCATTTCTTAGCAGCAAATCACCCATGAGTTAGGGATATGAATCCAGAAGAGAGAGTGTCTCTCAAAGGTTTATATTTCCCCCTCTTAGCCTAAAATAAACCACAAGAAGCTAATTTCCTACAACCATCCCAATTCACCAACTCTCTTTCCCTTCAACCTGCATAACCCAAGGAATTGGATCCCCTTCTCTACCACACAGTCCCTCAAGATATTCCACTTCCCTCTAGGGATCCAACACAGGTTGGCTAGGAAATACCTATTGGTAGGGACTCCAAAGATGCCAACTACAACAGGAAAAACTCACAACATCAAGATCCTTGGATTTTGCATACAAATCTCACTCTAAAGGCCTAACAACCTACTTCTTCATGTAATTGTAGCTCCAACTAGCTACACATAAAACCCACTATGGTTATCTTCAAGCTCCAACACTCAACGCACTCTTGTTGTCCCTAAAACTCTTTGCAAGAACTTCCTACAATACCCATTCAAATTTCCTTTTACCCATGCATGTTGACTCTCAGATTCCCCAATGTTGATTGTAATAAGCCCCATGCTCTCAATAACTATGTGAGGTGACTTTTCAAACCAACCATCTTACATGTATTCAATGCTTGGGGCTTGATACACTCAAAAGGAAAATAAAAGGTTCATATAAAAACAATGATTTTAGGAAGGTGACTTGAGATTAATAGATATGGGTAATTCTCCTCCCTTGGACCCCTCTCTTGTGGAAACTTAGCCGCCATGACTTTGGTTGTGTCCATCTACAAACAACGATACATTTTATTTTATTATTTCAATATACAATGTTTACATATTACATCATTAGGCCCATGACCATACATCATATTTACACTACCCATTGCTAAATCAGGGATTATAAATGGAGATGTTACATTCCCCCCTCCACAATTTGCACCTTCCTTGGTGCACAACACCATATCGATATAGTTGTACAATTTTTTACATGATAGTAATTGATGCTTTCACAAGTTCACAACTACCAAAAAAATTCCAACCAAGAATCTCTCATTCCCCTCAACCTCCACAACCTAAGTAAGTGTACCCCTTCTTTGCACTGTAGTCGCTCATGATATACCACTTCCTTTCTAGTGGTCCAACACATGTTGGATGGAAGTCTTTGAGTTGTGGTTCCAAGTACTCTAACTTCCAAAATGGATCCTTTCACACTTATATACAAATGTACATTCAATTTTCTTAAAAAAATGCAAAAATATGTGGGTACTCCTCCCGCATGGTCTCCTCGTGCTCCCACATGGAGTCTTCAAGACCTTAGCAAGTCCACTAGACCTTTATCAAGTTGATGGCTTTGTTTCTGACCACTTTGACTTTTCGGTCCAATATGCATACTAGCTCCACTCGGAATTCCCCTTCATGCTCCACTTGGATCACAGTCCAATCAATCACATGGTTAGGATCATACACATATTTTTTCAATAAAGACACATGAAACAAATTATGAATTCTCATGGATACAGGAAATCAAATCATGTATGCAACTGGGTCTATCTTCTCTAGAACTTCATATGACCCACATTATCTCGCTGCCAACTTTGGGTAACTTCCCAATCTTAGAGAGCCCCTTTTAGCCTTTACTTTTAAAAACACATGATCACCCACTTTGAATTCTTTGTATGTCCTAATTTTATCTACATAACTCTTTTTCCTTTCTTGTACAACATTTATAGTCTGCCTGATATTTACCGTCTACTCTTCCATTTCCCTTAGCAATTCTGGCCCAATAACTTCTCTGTCTACTGGGTTATCCCAACTCATTGGTGTGTTTCATTTCCCACCATACAAGGATTCAAATGGGCTCATATTAAATGATGTCTAATACCCATTATTATAAGAAAATTCAACTAGATGAAGGTAGTCCTCCCACCTGGAAGGCTTGTCCATTACATACATTCTTAACATATCTTCAATTATCTGGTTAATACACTCTATCTGCCCATCTTCATGTGGTGACATGTTGTACTGAAATTCAAATTAGTCCCAAATCCCTTAAAAAACCCCTTCCAAAAATTGGAAGTGAACTTGGGATCTAGCTCTAACATTATCACCTTAGACACACCATGTAGCCTAGAAATTTCCTTCATATAAATCTTTGCAATATGGTTGCCTTGTGAGTCATTTTCACCGAAATTTGTAATATTTTCCACTAGTACCATGTGTTGGGTATGTGTTATATTCTTTGCATGACTAGCTTTAGTGTCTGCTACATTGCATGGGGGTTTGGGGTCAACGCCCTCGAGATTTTTTTTCCTCGGGAACCGTGTCGCATATTTTCCTCATTTTTCATGTCGCCTCGATTTTTGTGTCCATTGTTGGGTGGTTTTTTGGCACATGGTTTTTGCCGATGGTTTTCTATTTCCGGTTAAGGAATTAGGGTTATTTACTAATCCATGTCATTGGGTTAGGGTTTTATATCTTGCTGGCTCCTATATGTATATTGTATTGTAAACAATGTATGACTATGAATGAATATAGAATACACTGTTTTTCCCAGTTTGGGTTTCCAAGGGAAAAATCTATGTGTAATGTGCGTATTTACCATTGTATCTTTTCTGTTCTTTTATTGAAAATTTGTTTGTAGTAAAATATTGTACAAGGTTAAAATCTACACCATAATGGAATCATTTTGCCTTGTTGTTCTTGGAAGCTTGGTGATAAAATCTATTGTAACTACCTCCCATTTCCATTTGGGAATGGGAAAGGGATGTAACAATCCTGTTGGATGCCTATGTTCAGTCTTCACTTTCTGACATTCCATGCACCTAGCTATGCAATCAACCACATCTTTCGTCATTCGAAGCGAGAAATATTGGCTTATTACTACTGCAATTGTCTTGTGGTACTCTAGATGACCAACATATGTTACATTGTGCATTTCTTTCAGCACTATATTTCTCAATTCGCGAGGGTTAGGAACATAAATTTTTTCCTTGAATAAGGGAATTCGATCATGTTCTAGTATGCAGTCTTTAAATTTTAGCAGTATATTTTCTTGCTTTAATCCTTTTGTAACTTGTGCATAATGTTGATCTGATGCTACAACTTCCCAAATTCTACTTTTTAAATATACCAATACATGCTAATGGTTGTAGCATGCATTTCATGCACCCTCTTGCTGAGTGCATAAACCACTTTACTCTCTTTTCCCTTGATTTGCTTGATGTCGAAGTCATATTCACTAAGAAATTCCAACCATCTAGTTTGTCTGGCATTTAGTGTCAGCTGCTCAAACAAGTATTTCATACCATTATGTTCTATTCAATTTTTATTCCCATGAGATAACGCCTCCACATTTTCAAAGCATGATCTGTGACTGCCCACTTTAAAAAATGGGTAACATAATTTCTTTCATGCTCTTTAAGCTTCATTGACTCATAACATATGACATGTCCATTTTGTGTGAGGAATCCCCCAATCCCTTCCTTGCATGCGTCTATGCACACAACAATATCTTCATCTAGATATACAACCTTTAAAATAGGTGCACTGGTCAACAATTCCTTCAAGCGCTGGAAACTCTCCCACATTTGGCAATCCATTCAAAGTTCGCTCCTTCTTTTGTAGTGAAGTGATTGGATGTGTGACCTTGGAGAAATGTTCAATTAATCTCCTATGGTATCCAACTAACCCCTTAAAATATCTCAATTTTGTAACATTCTTTGGTCTAGGCCACCCTTTTATTGTCTCAATCTTCTCAGGGTCCACCTCTATGCCTTCCTCTAAGACGATGTGGCCTAAATAATGGATTTATCTTTGATAGAAAGTACACTTGATTAACTTGACATACACTTGGTACTCTCTCAACACCTATATCACCATCCTCAAATGTTGCTCACGCTCATCCTCTATCTTGGAGTAGATACAAATATCATCCAAATAGACAACGATGAATTGGTCCAGGTAATATCTGAACACTCCATTCATTAGACACATAAAAGTTGTTGGTACATTTGTCAGGCCAAATGGCACCACCACAAACTCATAATGGCCATACCTTTTCCAAAAGGCCATCTTGCTAGTGTCTTCTTCTCTAATTCTCACCCAATGGTAACCATACCTTAGGTTGATCTTGGAAAATATCCTTTTTCCTTTGAGTTGATCAAAAAGATCATCAATTCATGGTAGAGGGTACTTGTTCTTTGTTGCAACCTTATTAATTTGTCTAAACTCAATACACATCCTCATAATTCCATACTTTTTCTTCACAAAAAGCACAGGGGCACCCCAAGGTGAGGCACTTGGGCATATGTACCCTTTCTTCAATGATTATTCTTGTTGCATATGTAACTCTTTCAATTCTAGTGTGCTCATTATGTAGAGATTTTTGGACACTGGGACACTGGGGCAGCTCTAGGCATTAAGTCAGTAGAAAATTCAATGTCTCTCTTTGGTGGCAATCTTGGCAATTCCCAAAACACATATTCATATTCCTTTAATACTGGGTAATATTAAAGACTTGGCTCCTTATATTTTGTTGGCTCTTCCGTATGGGTGGCATATATCTATCACCCTTTCCTAAAACTTCTTTCCAGGTGCAATGATGAAATCTCTCTATTGGATATAGGTCTTGGAACACCTTGCACTATCCTCAAATTCTGTTCCTCATCAAGGCATGCGAAAGCCTTGTTGTAACAATCTAGGAAAACATGATGCTTATCCAACTAGTCCATACCAGTTAAGAAATCATATGACCCAAGTGGCCTTTTCCCTAAGAAATCTATCATTTTGTGTTGAGCTTGTGCTGGTTGTCCTTGTTGAAATGCTTGAGAGCTATTCCCGACAAAATGTGGCTTGAATCCTTTCTTTCTCTAATCCATGTTTATTCTCTTCTTATCATCCCATGCTTTTTGGAAAGTTGGCCTCCCTTGTTCTGCTCATACAAATACTTAGCCTTCCTTGTGGCTTCTTCCAAGGTCTTAGGTTCATCAAATTGAATTTTATCTTTGTAAAATGATGGAAACCCACAAAACCTTTGGATTTTTATCTTCTTGTTCTTGATGAACTCCTAGTACCTTAGAATCTCAAGGAATTTCTTCTCATTCTCCTCCATGATCCTATTTTCTAGCTTGAGCTCAAAGAATTCTTGCATCTTCTTTTCATAGTAATTCTCTGACAAGTACTATTGCTGAAAATATCCCTTGAACTGATTCTAGGAAATTCTCTTTCATCAATATTCTTGACTTGCTTTAGATGGTCCCACCACATGGGATCCTTCCCCTAAAGATGATATATGGAAATTGTTTCTTCCAGGTTTGATGAGTAGTTGTGAAACTAGACATATTTTCTCATGCCCAATGAGCAAGCTTCAACATCTGATCCCTTTCTATTCTCTCCATCAAATGGTGGTGGCTTGAGTTTCTTGAGCTCCCCTTGGAAAATATCCAACTCAAGCCTCCTCATCTAATCATTGACCGAGGAAACAGTTGGGTTTCTCTTTGACTATGAACATTCATGTCCTATTCTTGTCAAGTGTCCTGGTGAATGATGATGTCTAATAACACTCCTTGATTTCCTAGATCCCCTGTGATCATCCCTCCTATCATGAGATTTGGATGCTACTATTTTCCTTGCATTGGCTGCTTGTTTTGTGCCAGAATTTTTATTTACTTGCAACATATACAGACTCTGTAGTAGTTGAATGTTAATTTGATTCTTCTCCTCACGAGCCCTTATCAACCTTTCATTGTTTTCTCTATAACTCTACACTTCTTTCTGCAAGATTCTCATAGTCTCAACCAACTCCATAAGTTCAACCTTGCCTCTGTGTCCATTGGACTTAGTTACTGCATTTCCTATGCGAATATGTAAACCTTGTATCTCGTCTTCATGGATATAAGGTTCTTGGAATCCTCCATATCTCTAGTCCTCATATAGGAACCAAATATGATTGCTTATACCTCTAATTGTGCAAAAATGTGCATGCAACAATTATTGCTCGAATTATGCATATTGTAAAATTGTCATTAATTAAGCTACATGCCCTTCTTTGTCTTGATTTTTTGAGAACATTGATACACTAATAAAATTATGGGCTTTCAAATGCATTCACTTCTGAATTATCTTTCTAATGACATACTTGTGTCTCAATTAGATTTTTGAGTTGAAAGTTATGGCTTCCTAAAATCAACAGTTTCACCCATTTTTGCACTTTTCATTGGTGCAAATAATCTCAAGGGCTAACTTCTGCCACCTGTAGAAAGGAATCTGGTGCAAACCAAGATTTTTTTATTTATTGGACGCATATAGTATTCCTGATTTTGAATACACACAACTCTCATATTAAATATCCGATACTCCAAACAACTTTTTCATCAATATGGATTTCTCAATTTTGTCCTTTTTGTGTTTCCTCCATACTAAATTTTCTGTAGAAAATGACTATCTCCCAAATCAAGCAAAACTGGAAAAAAATTCCATAAGAAAAAGTTGCCCAGATTGATGAGTAGTTAAAAAGTTGACGAAATAAAATTTTCTGGTTTGGAGATCCGGGGTCCCTTTTCCTTCAAAGATTTCAAAAATCCCTAAAAAGTCCTTAGGAATAGTAGGTTTTTCCATGTTTTGGCACCTCCACTCCAAATCCTTTATAAATTTGGCAGAATCCCAACTAGTTATATTCATTCTCACCTTTTGAACTCTTTATAAAAATTTCATCTTGATCTGGGTCCTTGTCACTAAGCACTACCTCGATATTCAAAAACCACTATTTTTTTATTTTTCTGAAAAAATGAAGTAGAATTGGTCTAAGTTCCTCATTGGAACTTTGGTAGCCTTTGTCATGACAAACATACCCTTTAAATTTTATCTGATTCTAAATTGAACTACTCCCGATTTGGCCAAAACACGTTTTTGGCTCCAAACTGGTTTTTTTCATCTTTGTCCAATTTTCTCCTTCCCTTTGCTCCTCCTCTTTATCCTCTTATTCCCTTTTCATATTTATCACTACGTTTATATTTCTCCTCACTGACACTATCTCCTGTATCGGTGAGATTTATGTTTTTCCTTGTCAACACTATCTCCTGTATCGATGAGATTTAACTTTTTTTTTTCTCAGAGACACTATCTCCTGTATCAATGAGATCTATATTTTTTCTCGCTGACACTATATCCTGTATCGACGATATTTATATTTTTTCTTATTGATACTCCCTCCTTTATCGATGATATTTATCTTTCTTCTCATTCCCGCTCTCTTCTTTATCGACGAGTTTTATCTTTCTTCTTGCTAACACTCTCTTCTTTATCGATGAGTTTTATGTTTCTTCTCGCTGATGTTCTCTCATTTATCAATGACTTTTGTCTTTCTTCTCACCGATGATCTCTTCTTTATTGACGAGTTTTGTCTTTCTTATCGTTGCCACTCTCTTATTTATTGACAAGTTTTGTCTTTCCTCTCGCCGACGTTTAACTAAGTAAAATGATCTTTTCTCCCCTTTTTCCCTTCGTTTTGTTGGCAAAAAATATTCCTCGTCGATATATCACCGTCGAAAAATATTCCTCACTAATATATTGTTGGCAAAAAATGTTCTCTGTCGATACACTACTTATCGGTGAGAAGAAAAATATTTTTTTTTTCTTCCATTGTTTTGCCCCAAAAAAATATTTTTCTTGGGCAACATTCATTGTATCGTTGAATATTTTTCTCTTCGACAATACACACTATATCAATGATGAAAATTTTCTTTGCCAACACTCTCTGTGTCGACCACAAAAGTTACCTTCCTTAGTCATTTTTTTCCAAATTTATCCAGGTTCGTGACTGCGACCCAAGCCATAGAATTATTTCTTTGGGTAAAGTTTGACCCTTTAGCAACCATATCGATCCCCATACACAACAACCATCACAAAAAAATGAAATTTAAGGCCTTGAAAACAATTTTGTATGCTGGGTGAAAAACACATTGATCATCGAACCTTCACACATAGTGAAGTTTTTCCCTATTGTAATAGACCCAAGCAGACCTAGTGTTGCAACCAAAGTTCTAATACCACTTTATAACACGCCTGCTACTAACCCAATAATTTAAAATCAGATATCCATTAAACTAAATGCATGCAACAATATAAAAACATATGCAACTAATAGAAAATACTTAAAACATGAATACAATTCCATTTATGTGCACACACCAACATTTAAAAACTCAGAGAACATATTTGCATAACTATTAGAACCCATAAATAAAAGTAGTGAACATAAATAAAAAAAAACTTATATTTTTAAGTACATGTGCAACTGGCTGCAGAGGACTAATGTTCCACCCAACCGTAGACTTGCTACTCTAATTCTCAGCAACTAATTACCTCGAGCTGGGCCTATGAATCCACAAGAGAGAGTGTCTCCTAAGGGTGTCTTTTGCAAACTCTCAACCAAAAATAACCCACAACAATCTAATTTCCTACAACCATCGCAATCCACCAACTCTCTTTCCCCTCAACTTGCACAACCCAAGGATTGGGATCCCTTTCTCCACCACATTGTCTCTCAAGCTATTCCACTTCCCTTTTGGGCTCCAACACAGGTTGACTAGAAAATATCTCTTGTTGGGGAGTCTAGGGATGCCAATTGCAACAGGAAAATCTCACAGAATCAAGCTCACTGGATCTTGCACAAAAATATCACTCTACAGGTCTAATAACTTGCTTCTTTATGCAATTATTATTGGATTACTAAGAAGGTGGGTGAATCAGTAATGAGCAATTTATACCACTGATTAATCCTTTTAACCACAATGTATATTCCTTTAACTTATTCAACAATGTTCATCAGTTCATCAGTAATATGCTATTGCATCATATAACATTAACATCCATCAATGCATAATAAACAATAATAGACACATCCACACAATGCACAATGCACCAATATTTTACATGGAAACCCAATGCGGGAGAAACCCTGGAATGATTTTCTTATATACCTTTAAGAATTACATTCAAGGAAGCACCAACTTCCAATTATCTGGCTCCAACCCCCTTTGTTCTCCGGATGCAACCGAAAGGTGGCTCCAACCACCCAATTCTCTAGCTCCAACCCCCTAATTCTCAGGCTCTAACCTGAAGGAAGCTCCAACTCCCTGGTTCTCCAGATGCAACCAGAAGGTGGCTCCAACCACCTATCCTTGCCCCATATTGCCACCTTGAAATATAAGTGCCAAATGTAGACAACTTGTCACTGTCACTGAATCAACCACTGTCACTGTCACTGTCATTGAATCAACCACTGTCACTGTCACTGAATCAACCATTGTCACTGTCAACCTGTACCAACAACTTGTAACAAGCTGTACCAAGCAACATGTACCAACAACCTGTAACAACCTATACCAACAACCTATAACAACACCTGTACCAACAATCTATAACCAACAACCTGTGCCAATAACTTGTCACAATAATCTCATCAACCAATCATGTACATCAACAACTAGTACAACCTATACCATCACAAATGCATCAACCATGCGCATCACAAAACCTCACAACCATCACCAATATCAAGGTCTCTATGCCACATCAACCATAAAACATGTGCCAATATCACTAGAAATATGTCCAAGAAGATTACCAACAAGTGCCTCTAACAATGCACCAAACATGTACAAATCATGTATCAATAACAAGCCAAGTTATACCTCATCAATATGTACCAACATCACCATACCATACACCTCATGTATATGTGAACTCATCAACTAAGTATCTCATCCATGAAATCAAAATATACCTCAACCACATACCAAAACATACATCAAGACATCCAACAATATTCCTCTAACAATACATTACAAATCCATAATCCAAATACCATAAATCCTTACATAAAACCATGTGCCAAACCTCACTGTTATGTAGCCTCAAGCATGTACCATGTCAATGACCAAATGTAACCATAAAAACATGAATAAAAACATACCTATAACTCTATAATAGACCTGGTGTATGTGGTCATAGACATGCAAACCTTCCTTAACTTCAACAACAAGAGACTAGTATTTTCATGAAACTTTACTTTAGTCTCACATGACTAATTTTGGATTAGTCAACAACCCTTACTTTCAACAAGAATAAATCTGTACCTATAATGGATAAAGGTTTGAAAATTATATACGATATTCTTCAGTGTGTTCTCTACAAATCCTCCAGGTTTCACTACTTGGAACCTCCCAGAAAATGAGTTATAGAAAAAATGGCAGACCTTGCTGAATTCTGGCTTATTCTAGAGAGCGAACTTGTAGAGCATGCCATGCATGGAATATTTTCTATATGGATATAAAAATGGTAGAAAACATACTAAATATTGTACTCTAACCAATGCATTTGTCTCACTGAATTTGGATATGTTATGAAGAAGTTACGATGTTTTTACCCGGAACACTTGTTTTAGACTAGTTTCAAGACTAGCCACAAACCCTATCTTCCACATAGTGTAAATCCAAAACTACAGCGACCCATAAGATGAAATTTTTATCACAATTACTAGTATATTTTTTATAAATAGGCTCCAAATTTCACCATCTGACTCATTCTAGAAAAAAAGGTATTACGAAAATGGTGAGATGACCTGTAAATAACATACCTTAGAAAGCATTATCAAAAGACTTTATCCTCCCTTGAATTTCAGCCTTCTTTACTTCACCTTCCCTATGAAATTCACCTTATATATCCTTTGGTTGCCTCAATAACTTGTATATATTCAATATTCTCAAATAGGTGTTAATGGGAGACCCTTGCTCTCTTATTTATACTCTCCAAGTAGCTTCCTCTAGAAGTATCCACTTAACCACTTTGTCCACTTAGCCGCTTTGTCCATTTAACCACTTTGTCAACTTTATTATTTAATTAATTTATCCTTGCAACCACATTGAAYAGGAATCTTMTTGRATACTTTCTAGAATAATTGACTTCTTATTGACCTTCTAGGGGCTTCTAGAATACTCTTGGGGGTCCTCCAACTTCACAAAGCCATATCTCACTAACTGTGAGGAACCACATGGTGTTCCACATATCAACATAAATGGAATGATGTGTAATATCCATATATAATAGTCTTACCTACATATCCATTGATCTTCATGCATTTATACCTCAAACAAACTCGGGTCCCTTACCCATACCTTTGCACTATCGTAATTCGCTACCAAACTTCTACAAGGGTTGACATAAATCTCTAAGGGTTGAAATCAATCTCTAAGGGTTGCCATCAATCTAAAATATTTCTCTCCAAGGGTTTACATCAATGACAACCAACAACTCAAACCAACTTTCCACCAACCTAAGCCAACTGTGTGCTAATTATATCTCCAACAATATACCCACAAAACCCACTATAGTTGTATTCAATCTCACACACTCAACACACTCTTGCTTCCCCAAAAATGATGGTAAAATTTCCTACAATACACATTCAAATTTCCTTTTACCCATGCATGTTGGCTCTCACATTCCCCAATGTTGATTGTACTCAACCCCATGCTCTCAATAACTATGTGAGGCAACATTTCACACCAACCCTCTTATATGTATTCAATGATTGGGGCTTGATACATTCAAAAGGAAAATAGAAGGTTCATACAAAATGATAATTTTAGGAAAGCGACTTGGGATTAATAGATATGTGTAATTCCCCCCTCAGACCCCCTTTTCTTGTGGAAAATTATCCCCCATGACTGTGTTTGTGTTCGTCTGCATTCGACAAGACATTTTGTTTTATTATTTCGATATACAATGTTTACATATTACATCGTTAGGCCCGCAACCATGAATCGTATTCACATTACACATTTCTCAACTGGGGATTAAAAATGGGGATGTTACACCCAACATCAAAATTTCCTTCAACCTTGGAGGTCTGATCTTCTCTAGTAAGTTGCAATCTTTCACATTTAGGAACATAGAGCTTGTTTATCTTGCATAACAACCCATTATGGAGATGATAGTCAACCTTGTTGTCACCTTCTTCTACAGGAATTTGGCTCTATAGCTATTGTAAATCCTCTTTAAAGTCCCCATCATTCATGTATTCCTCTTTGTATGCATGTTACTGTTTGTTCGTGTAGAATACCTTAGCGTGTCGTGAATCTTCTCACACAGTGGAGGATTCAGAGCTCCGCCGCTCACAAAGGCTTCTAGGCCTTCCGCCGGTGATACTGGAGCCACCCCCGCCACCACTGATGCGGAAGCTAGACCATCTTGGGTCTTTCGAAGCAACCGGGGCTTTCGATCCCGAACAACCCCCCGAGGAATCGACCGCCAATCTTGGATTGGTTGAAACCTCAAACGCTG
>JASDQU010372488.1:48729-53729 GCA_032191745.1 Picea mariana
ATATAGGAGGTCATCTTCTATGCATATCAAATCTTCTCTTGTTTCTAGTTGTGATAGGTGATTAGGTCGAACGTTCTTTTTCCCTGGTCAAATGATTACATCAAATTCAAACTCCTGAAATAATAGTATCTACCGACATATCTTGTGTTGATGGATTGGTTTATTGACTAAGTATTTTAGTGCTTGATGGTCTGTAAAAATGTAAAAGGGTTTGCCAATAAATAATGACAAAACTTTTGTAGTGAAAAAATAATTGATAAGGCTTTCCATTCTGTAGTTGAATAGTTTTTTTTTGCTTTATTCAGTTTCCGACTTGCATACACATTTGGGTGATCCATTGTGTCATCGTATGGTTGATCTAGGACCAACCTGACAACTACGTTTGACACATTGACATGGACATGACACTTTCTCGACCAGTCTGGAAATTTGAGAATAGGTGCTTCGACCAACTTCTACTTTAGAAATTCAAAGGATTCTTAGAAGTCTTGGCTCCATTTAAATTTGACATCTTTTCGTAGAAGCTCGTCCAATGGGAAGGTGATGTTTGATTTGTGGTGCATAAAATTCCTATAATAACCACTATGACCCAATAGAATTTTGATCTGTTTTTGATTTACGGGGGGTTTTAGATCAAGGATAATCTTTTTTTTTAGCTATGTCGACCTTCCCTCCATATTTACATACCACGTGTTTGAGAAATATTCCAATACATGTGGAAAATATGCATTTTCTGATGTTAAGTGATAGTTGAATCTGTCTACAACGTTCTAACATGAGTCAAAGCCATTGTATGTGATTTCTGAGTAGACTATAGATGTCCATTCGTCGAAGTATACAACCACGGTTTTGTAGATCTACTCTTGGAATTGTTTGACCACTATTATTGAAAAAACTGGTGGTGCGTTCTTTAGTCCAAATGGCATGAATCTGTAGGAAAAATATCCAAATTCCGACACGAAAGTTGTTTTTGCTTGATATTCTTTTTCAATTGGCACCTGGTTATATCCTGAGAATCCATCAGTAAATGAATAACATTCATGACCAATGATTTAGTTTATGATTTCATCCGCAAAAGGGGTGGGGAAAAGATATGTCATAGTCTATTTGTTCAGTCCTTGAAGGTCGACACAAATTATTAACTTCTTTGGATCATGATTATTTGGTTGTACCACTATCATACTTGACCATTTTGCTTTGTCGATAGGATACATAATGCTTGCTTGTAGCATTCCTTCAATCTCTTTTTGAATGATCGATTTGTACTTATGTGCTAACTTGTATGGTCACTTTTTAGTTGGCTTTTCTTTTGGGATTAGTTCGATATTCATCTCACCCATTTCCTCTACAAGTCCTTTCAGGTCCTTATAGTCGCATGCAAAAAAATCTTTGTACTCTTTTAATAGACTGACTATGTTAGTTGTTTGTTTATCAGACCAATAATCACCTACTCTCACCATTTGTAGTCGGTCATCATTTGATATGTCAAATTCTTTCATTATGATTTTTGCGTCCATCCATTTTGGTGGCTTTGCTTCGTCGAAATGGCGTTTTCCTTCTTCAATTTTTGTAAAGCTTTTTGGGAAGTCGATTTTTTTTGGGTCCTCTTTGTTTTCTGTGGCTATTCTTAATACTAATTTCACATGATTCTGTACAGTTGGATGGTTTTTCTTCCATTGGAAACTCTATCTTGGCCATTTTGTATTCTCCATATCAATCCTCCGAGCAGTCGAGACTCCCTTGTTTTCAACCAACACAAAGTTCCATGTCGATATCGATCCTTTATCGACCAACATCTTTAATTTTTATTTTTTTTGAGCTAGTGGAGGAATTTCTAAAAATCTTTTTATTTGGTCTGTTGCGTCTTTCAAGTGCTCCACTATGGGATTAAATTCAAAGTCTTGGACAAAATTTCTTTAGATTTCGACCCAGTTGGAGGTGTGACCGCATGCTTCTTCAATTTTGTACCATTTGCTTGGTATCTTGTCTAATGTACTTGGGAACATATGGGGCCATACCCTTTCATCCTTGTATCCAATTCTTCTCCATTCACTTTCTCAATGTTGGATATGATATGTGGATCATAGCCGAGTTTGAATGTAGGAATATTGAATTTTTGGATAGTTTCTTGTCACCGAATCTTTCATTGAAGTATGTCGACACAATCGCCCATGTTTGTAATTGTGGGGAATGTGTTTCCCACCATATTTCATCTTGTTTGTGAAAGTTTCCACGTGAGTTTACGGGGTATGTCATTCATTATACCACAAGGGTTTGCTTATCTGAATGTCCATCAGAATGAGAGTGGGAGTTTGTCAGGGTATTTTTTTATAAAATTTTGGTACAACTTGGATTGAATAACACATATTAAGATGTTTATTTGGAACAACTTCAATATACCAATAGTGTTTTGCATGTGCTTCATAATTTTCTATTTTCCAGTTTTATAAGGCAGAGTCAGAATTATGTCCAACCGACATGGGAGAGTCTCTCAAAATTTCTCTTTTTGTGGTCGGTTCTATATAATATTTTTGTTAATTATTTATCTGATATAAACATCTGGATTCTTGATCTTCCTCTCATGATTCCATCCATGCATTTCCTTCCTTTGGATCCAGGGGAATAATTATTTTTCTCCCACTTCCTTTTAGTTTGATTCTATCTCTTTCCAGGGAGATAATTTCTTTCATTTGTCAACCCCATTGTTGACCTACAAGAGCTGCATACGATGGCATTCCTTCAACAAGGTTGATTACCTCAAAGTTGAACGAATTAGGTATTCCCATAATTTGCGTATCGACATTTCTCAGTATTATGATTGGTTTTATTAATATCTGATCAACTAAATTAAGATAATTCAATGTGGGTGCTAGGTTGGGTCGGCCCATTCCTATCCATGTTTATATTGGTAAAATATTAACCTGTGAACCAAAATCGACTACCACCTGATTAACCATCATTCCTTCGACTTCCAAGTCAACTCGTGGATCATAATCTTTTCTATTGTAAGAGAGGTGATTTGCATCCTTGGTTTGTTTCTGACCATCTTTGTATTCTCACAGTACGTTGAGTAGGTCCAATAGCCACCCTATCAACTGTTTTTCTTTGAGTAGTTGCAAAAATTCCTGGATGATGTCTTCATCTAGAATTCTTCGATTTTGTTGATCTTCTATTGCATTCCTGAAGAATTTAAGAGTTTCTCTCATTATTTTCTCTTCTTTATCTAGGTTTGGAAAGTTGTTAGCCTTTTTTCTTTGGTAGTTTTGTGGTGGAGTATGGATGTCACATCCTGCACCTGACCTTGTAACAATATGTAAATTCTTAGAATTCCTTACATCTTATTTAGATACTGCGTGTAGTAGATTCACAGTCTTTCTAGGTATAATTTTGTTGAGCACTATCAGGCAGTCTTCTAGGGAGTGATCTCCATTGCCACATATGTTGCAGAACTTTAGATCAATCCTATCTTTTATAGGACAGTCTGCATTGTTGTGATCATTTTTCCAGCAATTAGCACAATATGGTCGTCCACAACCTCGACCTTGACCACATAATCTGCGTCGACCTCCTAGACCTCGACCACAACCACTGAAATACTCATCTCTTCGACCATAGTTGTTTTCTTGGTCGATGGTTTCTGTGTGGTAGACGATTCGTATATTATTCTAATTTCTCGCATTTAGGTGGCATTCTGAAGTTCGATGATTGAAAGCTTCACATATGTGTCACCACTTTGTGTTTTTTAGATTGTGTGGACAATCTTGTATGTTATGATCAATTAGGAATTCACATATGTTTCAGTGTTTCTGGGCTTGTACTCAATAGACATCTATCATTTGTGTGTGCTCATTTAGGGGACAATTATATTTTGTGTGCCTGTACCCTGTGCATGTGGTGCACCATATTTCATTGTGTTGGATGGTTATACTTTTGATAGTTTGTTGCAAATGTTCTATATTTTCCTCAAGTCTTTCCATCGTAGAGGAAGTCGAAGAGATATCGTCACCCCACTCGACTCGCTGTGCCTTTTGTAATGCGTCTTCACAGTTAGTTATCTCGTATAGGCGTAACAATGATCTGATTCTTGGCAGTAGCCAAGCTACATACCATTGGAATAGCAGGTTCTGGTCGATCGTTGATGAGATTTGACTTAAGAGATATTTAAATATTTTGTCATATTCTCTTACTGACTCACCTGGTCTTTGCTTGATTTCTTTTAACTTTTGTGCTACTAGATGCGTGATGTCCTGGATTTTAAAGAATGTTAGAAAAGTGTTCTTGATTTCTGCCTTTGAACGAGTTTTTTTTTGAGTGTAGTTCATGAACTAGGTTAAGGCACGATGGCACAACACAACTCTAAATTGTTCCATTTTCTTATCTTCATCTGTAATATTAGCTGCATCCCAAAAATTTTCACATACAAACCAATGGCGTTTTGGTTCTTCTTCGTCTTCATCGATGGGGATATGATTGAATCCCATTTTGAATTTCTTGGTGGGGACACTTGGTTTTCTTAGTGCTTGAGTTACTACTTCTTTCGAATGATCCGTCAAACCTTCTGGTCATTTTTTGTCCATGTTTGATGAAGGATGATACTCAAGGAATAGTTGTTTATTCTTGAGTATGGAATATGCATCCTCAGTTTGGGAACTTCGATCTTTGTATTCGACCAACCGTCGTTCCAATGGTTGCATTGTTTCTAGATTATAGTTAAATTTTTCTCTCAAGATTAGATGTGGCATGGGGTTGAGTTGGTGAGGTCTTTGATTTGGATAATCATATTTTCGACTTCATTTTGTTCAGGCTAAAAAATCAATGCATCTCGTAGGTTCCCCAGGTCGTCCGTTTTGTACCATAATCTTGTCGATTGGTCGTCGATATTTAGCCTTTGTTGGAGAAATTATCTTATCCTTGGTTTGGTTTATGGTGCGGAAGACGTATGTAAAGTTGGTCTAGATTCTTCGTAGTCCATACTTTCCAGTTCTTCGACCGGTTGATGT
>JASDQU010372488.1:58729-60730 GCA_032191745.1 Picea mariana
ACTCGTCTTCCAATAACTGAGAAGGCCTTAACCATACATTTCCAAACTATTGATACTCCTTTGAGCGATTTTTTTCTCTATTCGAATGCACTCCTCAACTGAGGAGTTCAGAAGGTATTTATTTTCATGATATTCCCTCGTGAGCCATTATTGAACAAGATAATCCATAAGATTTTTGCTCCAAGGGACGGGCCAAAAAGGTATATGTTCTTGAGATCCCATTCCCCCATGGATTTTGGTCTTGCTAAAAGTGACCACTTTACCAAAGGAACACCCTCTTTTATCCTTCTACCTGTCCAAAGAAAACTAAAACATCTTTTCCTTATCTTATCCAACATCCTTTTCAGAATGTGCATGATGGACATCCAAAATAATGGGATACTCTCAAGAACAGACTTGACTAGAAGAAGCCTACAACCCAAAGATAACCAACGATTGCACCAACATGTAATACATGTATCAAACTTTTTAAAAATCCATAACCAATCCACAAAATGATAATCATTTGGTTTTAGAAAGAAACTGAGATATTTTAAGCCAGACTCTAGGGAGTCCGAAGGAACTAGAATTATATGAGAAATATGGTTTTCAACTTTCGAATTAAGCCCATGGAAAAGGAAGTGAGATTTTATAAGGCTAATGTCCATACCTCTGATGCCGCATGATAAGTATCTAAGATATCTTTGTAATATTTCCATTCTTGGAACCTCCCTTCTCCAAATAATAAGATATCATCCAAAAACAAGAGATGTGAAAGGTGACTGAGATACCTCCAATGTTTCCTTCTCATTTAGCTGCATTGATTAATATTCCAAATCCTTCGGCTATCAATATAAATTAAAAAGGGGGTTAATGGGCATCCTTGCCTTAACCCTATGGAGGCCTTGAAGAAGTGTGAAGGGGATCCATTAATTAACACCAAAAAGGATGAGGAAGTGACACAACCCATGATCCAATTAACCACTAACAAACTCAACCCTATTTAAAGAAAAATCAATCTTAACAAAATCCAATTAACCTTATCATAAGCATTTGATAGGTCGATCTTTAGAATGGTTCGCGTCATCTTATTCACTTTGATAGAGTGAAGCCCTTCTTGTGCAACCCCAACAACATCATGAATTTTCCTGTTTTGAATGAACCCAAACTGTTCTTCCGATATCACATTTGACATAACAAGCTTGATTCTATTGGCAATGATCTTATATAGAAAATTATATAGTGCGATAGGTCTAAAGTCTTAAAAGGATGTATAATTTCTTTTGGGAATTAATGCTAGAAAGGTTGTGTTGATAACCCTCAACACTGAACCAAAGATACAAGATTCCTTGATTACTTTCAAAATATCATCGCACATCAAATAAAAAAACCTAAATAGAACTCCATCGTCCACCCATCAGGCCCCAAGCTCTTTGCCTTTTTTAAGGATTGAAAAACATTCAATAATTCCTCCCTTGAGACTGGTTCTTCCAATTCAACATTCTCTTCATGATCCACTATCCTCGAGAATAACCTTATGATCTTCATTTGTTCTTAAATATGCTAGACCTATGGTTTTGCAAACAACTATTTAAAATGATCCTCCGCTTCAGAGGTAATTTATACAAAGGATAAAACTCTACATACATCCACACAACTAATTTTCCAAATGGTGTTTATGTTGGAAGATTGGTTGTTGTCATTGATGTCAACCCTAGTCATGGGTTTTGGATCGCAAGATTGATAAAAGTATTTGGACATGAAGGAAAATGCAGATGCATATACAACACCCATGAATGGATAGTATACATCATGTTGTTTCCGGTGGTATGTGGCATGCCACGTGGATCCTCATGGTTGAGGAGGAATTAATTTTTGAAGATGACAAAGTGAATTGAAGAAGGAAGTACATGTAGGCCCTGAAGATAATTAAAGAAAAGAATTACAAAATAAGAAAGTGTCAGGTCGGCCCTAATGTTAAAATGAAGTGACATAAATGGTATAAATAAACATCATTATACA
>JASDQU010372488.1:60830-71479 GCA_032191745.1 Picea mariana
TTACAAAATAAGAAAGTGTCAGGTCGGCCCTAATGTTAAAAGGAAGTGACATAAATGGTATAAATAAACATCATTATACATTCATTTGATACAAGTCAAATTTTAGAGAAAATAAGAAGAAAAGAAGGCCAGATTTCAAGGGAGGATTAAGTCTTTTGGTGATGTGTTCTAAGGTATGTTATTTTCAGGTCATCTTACCATTTTTTCTATAATGTTTTTTCTAGAATGATTCAGATGGTGAAATCGCTATGGTATTGAGAAGACATATCAAGGTACCTTTGGTAAAATTTTCAGCTCTTGATTTACTATAATTATGGAGATACACTCTGTGGAAGATAGGGTTTGTGACCAGTCCTGAAGCTAGTCAATAAACAGGTGTTCCGGGTAAAACAATCATAAATTATTCATCAAGAACCCAAATGAAGTGGGGAAAATTTCATTGAAAAGAGTACAGATTTTAGTTTCTTGTGTGCAATTTTCAGAATCAGATGTTAATTATTGAGCACGGGGCATTCTGTGAAATTTTACTCTCCTGAATAGACCAAAATTGAATAAAGTCTACCATTCTTTCTATAACCTCTTTTTGGGGAGGATTCAAGGAGAGAAAATTGGAGGAGTTTCAGAGAATACATTGATTAATATTATCTATAGGATCAGAGTACTCCAAGAATTGAAGAATTGCAGAAATCGAAGAATTCTTAGGAAGCATTATCAGGTTCTATGTGATGATTGGTTGATGGTGATGACTTAATGTAAAGTTTTATTATCTCTCATATATTCTTGGGTGGAAGGAAGGGGCAAGGATGGAGAGTTCAACTCTCTCTTGATATTGGAGGATTGTATATTCCTCTTGGAGGTTTATCCCTCCCTTTACATTTTGAAGCTGTAGCTACCTTTGGAAGTCATTACTTCCCTTGAACAATAACTATTGATTATTTCTCATATATTGTGCATGGTGTATTGTGGTGTATTGGTGTAACTCTTATACTATTGTTCATTGATCATTGGATATAGTTGAATGGTTTAAGTATAATTTGAAGAAGGTTTTAAATTTTACTTGATACTGATTCACCCCCCTCTTAGTATCAATAGTTTACATATTTTTTGTGACTTGCATATTCGTGGAAGAATTTTGTATTACTATCACCCTCCTCATTCCAAATCACTCAAATTTTTAGTCTCCATTGAATCTCTTCCATATCCAAGAGTCACATCTTCTTGTATTCTATTTCTTTAAGAACATCCAATTCCTTATCATTAAAAACACTATCCATTTGGATCATAAAGAAATTTTAAATCAACTTCAACGGATTCTAACTCTTCCTGATGTTCCTGATAGTTGGTATCATTCCACAACATAGTTAATTTCTTGATGTTTTTTAGATTGGATGAAAACTAGAACATCACCAATAACCCTTTGTTTGAATCATAATGGGGACAATTAGAGTATTCTAAAGTGGTGAATTCATCCTCCCTTAGCTAAGAGTAGTTAAATTTGAAGGGAGTTGACAATTTCTTTTCCCCTTTATCAAACTGAAGAAGGATTGGGTGATGGTTTGATCCCCCTCCCTCACCAATCCACAACCTGAATTTGTCAACTTATTCTAATAAACCATCCACAATGAAGAAATGATACAACCTTTTAGAAATGCCATTTCTTCCCTTCCTTGAGTTTCTCCAAGTAGGAACAATCTTTACAGGTTCAATGTCGACTAATTTAGCTTCTTCAAAGAAATGGACAAAACAAATTGATAGAAGATCTTGTCTCGCTGATTCCCCCCATACTTCTTGGAAAAAGAGAGTCAAATTGATCTCCCCACCTAGAAATAGATCCCCCCCTACCAAGGTTCCATTGTCGTTGAAGGTTTCCAAGAAATATTTCCTGTCACTATATGGCCTATAACAATTATGAATATTGAACGGCTTCCCAAACTCCTTTGCTTCACCTTCAATTAGAAGACCTGCCAAAATAACAAAGGAGTAGACCACATTTAAGCTAGGGTTCCAACCTATCAGTAAACCTCCATAGTGTACATCAAAATCTAAAGCATGAAACTGCCAATTCTGTAACAAAGAAGACATAATTTCAATTGCCTTTCTACCTAAACACATAGTTTCTTGTAATAAAATAACATCTGAGTGATACACAAAAAGTAAATGTTTGAGGGTAATTTTTTTAGGATCACCCCCCACCCCTCTAACATTTAGAGAGAGAATTATCATTTGGGCACCCTCTTCGTGGGTTTTTCTGCTCTAAGAACCCCATTAATGGTTAATTTTTTACCTTCCTGAACTTCCATAGATGCTTTATACTTTGCTTTAGAAATGTTTGAAGTTATCCCAGGGTGGGTTGGATAGGCTAAATTTATTCCAAGACCTCCTTCGACAACACCTTTATCCTCTAATTCCATAGTTTTCTTGGACCTAAGTTGATAGAATGAGAATACAAGAGGATTTGTATGGGCATGAGCATGGATAGTATCTTTATGATTCGAAGTCCAAGGGCTCAAGGTCGAAACTTCATCAGAATATCTTGGAGAAACCCTGATGGGTGTTCTATATGCACTAAATCCCTCAATTAAATTGTCAACCTGGGGTAAGTAAACTTAGAGTTGTGGCACTGTATGAGCCAAGGCATAAAAGCTAATGGAAGTATTGTCTAACTAAGGGGATGGTCGATCTAAGGATCAATCTACTTTAAGAAATGACTCTTTCACTTTTATCAATTATCAAATCCTATTAATGATCTTGAACTATTTACCCTAAGCAGCTTCAACAATGGATCGATCGATTATTTATAAAGAATCAAATCATAACCTACTTTAAACAATTTGATCTATTCAACCTAATGAGAAACAACAAGTAAATTACTTCTTATCTTTTATCTTTAAGCAAATAAGCAAACAAACAAACAAACAACTAACTTATCAAGACTATTTCAACAAGTAAACTCTATTCTTAAAACAAAACTCGTAATCATTTCTATTTTTCAAAAGAGAAATCTTACCCTACTTAATCAAAAAGCATCATGACTATATTCAGATTCTAATTAATCAAAACTATTCTTAATTTGCAATAACAATGAAAGATAATTCAAAGATGATGATTATGTCTTTGGTGTCGAATAACGTCACGATGGCATCTGACTATTAATGATAACTCAAGAGGGATTAATTCAATGCTGACTTCCACAGAGAAATGGAAAGTCTAAATCAAGCAATCTAACGAAAGCTTTGCCATCAGAGAAGAAGCACTAAGTATCCATGCGATCTCTAAATTTCATGCATCAATCATCAATGATTAAAAACACTCTTATACTAATTCAAGCACACTCTTATGCTAACTCAAGAAAATTTACAAAATCATAAACTTATGACTAAAAATATTAATTCAAATCCAATCTTATAATTGAAATTGCCATTCAAATCTATAACTGAGATCTTATAAATTAAACTGGACTAATCCTATCATTAAAACTTAGATTTCAAACTAGAATGCTTGTAGAAACACAACCCAAAATCTATTTCTATCCTAGCATACTAAAACAAGGTTAATAAACCAAATATATCTATGAAAACATAACTGAACTGAAAATTAAATCTAGCTTGATTACAACTAATAAAACTTGCAATTATTTATCCATCGAAGCTTGCAAAAGAAACTTTGTCTACACCAATCCTCTGTTTAAATACTACTCTGTTTTAATTTGCAGAAACCAATTTAAAACTTCAATACATCACTTAAGTTAGTAGCCTGCAAAACAATTGTAAGGAAATAGGAAACATAGCATAACAAATAACCAGCTCCTATGAGCAATCTGCAAAAGATGAATTAAACAATTAAATTACAATCAACATGCACAATAATTAAAACTAAAAGATACATACAACAAGGAAACAAAGTAAATTCAAACTAAGCAAATGAAACACATGAAATATCTATCTATACAGTCACCCAAACCACTGGTGGTCCCCCCAGCAGGTCATTGCTACTCTTCAACAACAAAACACAGGCTCAAATCAACACGATTATGTCATTAATTAAAAAATGCAGTTTGGAACAAAAATTTGCAATGTATATATGAATTACAAAATGAAACTTCTTCTTAAAATTATGTCTGTGGTCTTTCCACTAATAGTGGTATTTATAGGTGAATTATAGTTCAAGAGGTCGACCAATGGAAGGGTTGACCTCCTCTAAAAATGGAAAATCCATTAAATGCGCTGTAACAACTTTGGCTTCTAGAAAATCCATGAGCCACTCAACGATAAGAATAATCGACCAATCTGAGATGTCATGAGCTATGTAGCTGGAGGCCACGAGGGGGCACAAAAACCAGGTCGCCGATTCACCCATCACAGGTCACCAATATACCAACCACCAACTCCCCTATGCTATGAGTGCTGTATCGTGTGCCAGATGGAGTGCCAGACGAGGTATCAGATTGAGGAATAGACTGCGAATTCACCCTGTTACACATAGATCATGCATTAGATCCTTATAAACATCAAACATAACTGAATTTAACTCAAAATCATTGTAAAACATTGATTACACATACCTGATATAAATCCATGATGAATTGATATTAAATCCTTTGAAAACTCCTTCAAAATAGTCAATAACATATATAATATCGGTGCAAAAAGGATTCAACCATCGCAACAAAACAATCAAAATATGAGCCCAACAAACCCCAAAAAACCCCAACAAACCCCAACCCATTTTTTAAGATCAGAGGAATGGGAATAAATCCCACCCTCAGGAGGACAGCGATCAACTTTATTTGTGTTGGGGGGTGCTTTAGAAGATGGAAAGGGAGAGAACTTACCTTGAGGAACTTCTAAAGGAGAGGTTTGTCATTCTACAAGAGGACATAATTGTGGCACAGTCTCATGCACATCCCACTCAGGATGCATCTTGTAGTCCAATGCTACGACATCATTTGAAACTGGTGTCAACTCCTCATGCTTCCTCTATTATCATTACTGGTTGGAGGTTTCTTAACCCATTTCTTTTTATAATGTTTAGAATAAGAAGACATACAATATTTATGCAAATGACCAACATCATGACAATTGTTACAATGTAAGGGTAGTTTCCAATAATCCAAGGGCTGGATAAAACTACTTAGGTTCCATTCAATCTCGACTTCCTTTAATAATCCCCTAGACAAATCCATCTCAACAAAAACTTTGGCTACCCTTTTGTTAGGAAGGTTCTCAAAATTTTCTTCCATAGCAATAAACTTCCCCACAATATTGGCAATGTCTTGAATAACCAAAACATACCCTATTTCAATAGGAAATCCTGGTAGAAGAACTCATATGTGTTGAAAAATAAGAGCTTCATGATGGGGATCGAAAGAGGGGGTCCACCTCTTGAATACCAAACTGGATGGACCCCAAAGCCACACCCGTGACATAATTTTTTCTAGAAAAACTTCAGATTGGAACTAAAAAATGAGCCAACCTTTCAAGAGAACATGGAAGTGAGGGATATAACCTTTGATATTCTTCCAATTCAAAACCAATCAACCAGATAATGAGTGAAATTTCACTTGTTTACTCATGAATCGTCCTACAAGAGATTTGGACGAAAGCTCTTTTACCTTCTCCATACCGATATCATGACTTAGAACAAGATTTACCTTCCCTTCTTGAGATTGCATGCACTTTGATATCCACTTGTATCTACGAGGATTAGCTCTTTGAATCGATTATTTTGGGGAAGATAGATCACAACCATTCTTACGAGAAGAGTGCTGGTATTCTAGGGATGTCCTTGGAAGTGATGGATGATTTAAAGGTGACCTTGAAGGAATTTTATATTGACATGAAGATTGAGTAGGGAGGACCCATGAAGGAAGAGTGGGAACAAATCCATCTATCTGTTGTTTTTCAGAAGCCAATCTCGAAGAAGGCTCCATCAAATTTGCACTGAAGGCTCAAGCATACTACCATATTTCCATTAGTTCCTCGCACGAACAAAATATGGCAGGAGATGTCAGTCACACATCATCCTTGAAAGAACCATAATCAAGAGGTTATTCTTCCTACTCCATAACCAAAAAAATGCCCTGAAAAAACCACCTTGGAAGAAGTCGTAAGAAAATCCATAGAAAAACCCCTACGCTTTAGGTTCGACCCATAAGGAGAACCCCATATACATATATATATATATATATTGCAACTAAGCAATATCAATTTTTACTTTACAAGGGTTATTTAATAAATTGCTTACCTCTTGTAGAAATTTAGATTAGGGCTTCCAAATCCTCATCGAGCTACACATTGAACCATACCTAGTGGGGAGCCGAAACAACAAACCCTTTTCAACAACCATCTCTTCAACATTTGTGATAGGAATGGACTCATCCTTGGAGGGTGCACACATTTTCTCCAAAAATTAGGCCAAGAGTATATCAGGGACCTTATACAAAGTCCCCTCCACTACCTTGATTGCACCAATACTCTTTTTTTTTGTATATTCACCAGATGAAACAAATTCCCCACAACCTTTTCCCATGAAAAATTTTCTAGGTCATTGTGGATTGGGTGTGAAATATTCAACAACCTCTGAGACACTCACAAATTTTCATAGTCTCCAAAAAATCCAAACAATTCTCTGACTTATATAAGAGTGGACCTTTATGTTGAAACCAAACTTATAGCTAAAAATTAATATGCAGTGGAGTAACTCGTTAAGACCATGCACTCACTTGAACCTATGACATACTCAAAATATCCATCCACCATATCGAATTAAATTCTTACTTCATTACCTCATGGATTCTCTCCATCAAGTATGAGCAAAGTCAATAGTATACCCTACAAATCATCTAGTGGGTTCTTATGTACACTCCAAGCAGTCGACAAAGCGAGACTTGGACTTGGGCATGGATTGCTTACTCTAGACTAAATACATATAATTCAACCAAAATTTCACCCCTCATGATTCTACACTCAAGCAAATTGAGCACAAGAACAACTGTGTGATGCACAATTCTTAGTTTTGAATAATTTATCCCACACTATACCACTTCTTACCATGCTCTCTAGTAGAGTACCTCTCTATATGATCTCTCCTTCCAACATCAATCTCCAACTCAGATATCCCATTGCACACCTTGGATTCTACCACTAGCAACTGACTAGATATTGATCACACCATGACCAAGAGTTCCTCAATCAACCCCCACCATCGGATCAATTTTAGCCATTTTAAAAAACAATAATTAAGAAACAAACACAATTAACCATAAAAAAATAACAATCATACCAGCATGGACCATCATATCTTTTCATGCACCAATAGTCATACTCTAGAAATTTGTTGCACATGCCACATTCCACAACAATCATACATCGAATTGTGCAAATCTCAATGTTCCTTCACAATTTCATCCACCCACACAAATTATTCAACCTCAAACATGCATACATGTTCACTCAATCCATGGGAAAGATTGTTGCTTTTGGATAAACAACACAAGCATTTTCATATAGACACATCTCTAAAGTAAGCAATATGTAGTCTTATCCTCCAATGACTTAGCCTCCATTCAAGTGTCACTCATTCCCATGTATGGTTGCATCTTTCTAGCATGATATTTTATCCAAACATGCTTTTCATCTGGAAATTACCATTGTGCTTCATCATCTAGTCATCTAGTTGCTAAAGGATGAAGTGCCAAAGTGGAAAACATTAGTGCAAGGTAAGAATCTCCAAGTACTGAATTTATGCTCAAATGTTGGAACTTGGACTTGTCTTCCCTAGCATGAATGGAACATTAAATTGATCAGAGGCAATGGGAAGATGACTTCCTCAAATGCATGGTTCTCTTTCTAAGAGAACCTATGTCTTGTGAGCCATCACAAGCCTTTATCAATCAATAAACTTCAATGTTTTGTGTTTTAGTGTTTATCCTCCTATCTATTGACTATTATGTAGACAATCCCAAAAAATGTTTTCTTAGTAAAGGAATGGATCAATTTTCCTGTAATTTCCTTCTAATAAAACTACCTCCATGATTTTGTAGCGGTGTGATGTAGAAAAATGAAGGTGGATCTATAATACTATATCACCTTTGCCTCTTATCTGTCTAATATTGTGGGAATGTGAAGATATCTTTCATCCTCTAGCATTTGGATTTTGCCTTCTCTTGATAAGAATGAGATCTCACTTCTTTTTTTAGCAAATTAGCCTTTGATTTGTATGCATTTCAAGTGAACTCCAAGCTACAAGAGGGTTCCACTTCTCTTACAGTTTCTTCTCTGCATAAATATCTCTTCACATCCCTTTAGTAGTCATGCTCCAATAGTTACATTTCAATATATTTCTTCAAATATTGGAGTGCAATGAACATAAGATCAGTAAATAGATCTCTCCCCTTGTTTAACAAATTGACACCTCATACACCCATTATGCATGTCTTAAAAGACAATGCTATCTTCTCTTATTGATATGTCTATCGATTTTTCTATCCATGGATTTGATAATATTTCATGTAGCATCACTCTACAAAAAACATCGAGGCTTTATATGATAGTATTACACAACTTCTTTCCTAACAGATCTCATGAAAAAACTTACATACTACCATGAAAAAACCATGGCCACACAAAATTCCATACACACTCCAACAATAACTCACCTCAAACAATATACTTTCCTACACTAATCCTAGATCTACATAGTATTAACAATGCAAAACTTTTCCATGATCACAACTCCTCTCATGATAGAGTTAGGGATGTACTAACTTTGCTACTATGTAGATAAATGGGAGAGTAGATATTGTTTATTCACACACAAAAAAACTTTGTTCAGTGATTTATTCAACCAATAATTGTAAACATATAAATACATTAAGCATTTCCTTAATATAGGAACATTATCTTAGCACACAAACAACATATTAAGAGAATATCTCAACCACACACCAAAATAGGAGCCAACTAGTTGGAGAAAAACTCTTATATCCAACTAGATCTAACAACCTTCTAAAAATTAGAATGAAACTATTCATGTAGAGACAAACTCTACCTCACAACATGACCACCACAATAACAATCACATCCTTCTCGCATGATCAAGTATCACACATTAATCTATAAGACAAGTAGGAGTTAATAATTCCAATAATACCTTGGTAGGTGGTTTCTCAACCTCTACCCCGAAGAGGAAGTGCCTTGAGTAACTCCAACATAGGTTAAACTCCTTCAACTACTACTAAATATTTGGGATGGAGAGATAATTAAATCAATTGAAAATAAGCTTGGGAAATTCATAGATGACATTGAAACAAGGCCTTGCATGTTCACATATGCTTTAATGTCTATTGAAGTGAACCTTGAAGCTAACCTTTGAAGGGAAATTAAGTTGAATAGATAAATGTATACATGCGCAAAATTTATATTATGAGTAGCTTCCTTTTAAATGTGACGTGTGCTATGAGTACAAACACTTTTCCAGATATTTCCTGAACAAATTGACCCTCCTTTATTAAGAGGAGGAAGAATTCCCCAAAAAACTGTAGGTCCTCTAACAGAAGAAGAATGCAAGCTCACATTTCCCCCAAACTCATAAAAGAATTGGATTCCTCCCAAAGATGAAATAAATTCAAAGTTTTAGAATCATACGCAAAAAATGGAGTTTCGTGAGGAGACAAAATACCACACTCTATATTATTCAATAGAGGAAGGATTGATCCATGAGGAAAATGCATTGCCTTTATGATATTGGCTTGAAAAGGAAAGGTAGTTGGTGAAGCAAGTAATTGTTGGGTTGATCTAAGAGGAAACATAACACCATAAGGGATATCACCCTGAAAAAGAAATGCACTCAATAGATGAGGAAACAATGAAATCCCAAAATTAAGAAGGTGGTAAAATCTCATAAAAAAGGTCATAAGATGCCCTCTATAACTCCTTTTCTAGGTGTGCTTCAAAGAAAGAACCAATTGTGATAGTGAATTTCCAATAGAACTTACCTTTCCGTAGTCACTGTGGAAGCCTCCATAAAAGGGAAAAAAACAAATAAGGAACTTGAGGAGTGAGACACAACAAGAAATAAGGCATTGGAATCGCGACATACTATAGTTATAAACCTTAATGGATTTCTCAAACTTACGTGAATTATCTATGTGTTAAGTATGTTTCTATGTTTGTAACTTGTATTCCAATATTCCTACTACTTTGGTAGTAGTGATATTTCAAGTGGTAAAGGGGTATTTTTGTATTTGTTTAGCAAGGAGATGCATCTCCAAATCCATATGAATTATACCCTTTCCCTTCCAAATAAAGTCTCCACATTTTTTTCAGTGATTCAATAGTAATTCTTTATGTGAAAAAAATGATACCGCCTGCACCAAAAATCTTTGTTAATCTGAAACCTAGCTTTGGGGTTCAAGTCTCTAAATTGACATGATAAAATCCTCCATCAATTTGATACGTGTTTAACATGTTGTCATTGATGCCATGTTAAGGCATTTACAAGAAAGGGGGAGCATCCCAAATTCTTATGAATTATACCCTTTTCCTTCCAAATAAAGTCCCCACATTTTTTTCAGTGATTCAATAGTAATTCTTTATGTGAAAAAAAGAATACCACTTGCACCAAAAATCTTTGTTAATATGAAACCTAGC